>SNQJ01S0105098.1:0-22038 GCA_010110895.2 Picea sitchensis
CAATAGTGTTTTCTAATCACATTCATTGCTCTTTGTCGAACCATGTTGATTTCCTATAAGCTATAGGGTAAGTAACTACCTCATAACCAAAGTGATATCTAACCCTTGTTCAACCCTATGCTTTGATCTTGTATGAGATGATTTATAAGTAAACACCAAATATGGAGAGGACAATGATTGCCATTATATCAATAAAAATGAGATGTAACTAAGCTTATATCCCACTTTCACCCTTGTTATGTACTAGTTAAAGTGATCAAACACACGTGTTCTTTAAGAAGTTATAATAATTTGTTTACTATGTTCTTACTACTATACCTCATACTCCAATACCATCTTATGGAAAACAGTATTGTAATCATTATACTATATGTGATTAATAGTACGTAATATATGTAATTATGCTAGCTTCACTAAAAAATGATTAGGTCTCATAAGTAGATCCATAATAGCTAAGTATACCCTATCTACTTTGAACATCATGGGTTTGATTCATAATATGTGTTATGGATATATAGTATATTACAAGGAGTGTATTGTGTGTACTATAATTACCTTGGATTACATTGAGCTTATGTAAAAATGGTGTACATAATAAGTAAAGAGATATGTGTTATAAACAGGTCCATAGGGTTACATTTAACCTTTTTTTATACAGAGTTAATGTATGTGTTCTATATTATTATGAAAACACTTATTTGATAATCAACTTCATAGTGATTACAGCTTACATATCACAGATTTTAGATTTTAGATTAAATATTTTAGATTTTAGATTTTAGTATTAAATTGTTAGTTAGATTTTAGATTTTAGATTTTATAGTCTTAGAGTATTGACAGGGTCGTATTCGACCCTATACATGTATAGATACATGCTCGAATAAGGGTATGTCCCTATACATGGACAGGGCCAAATATGGCCTTGTCCATGTTCAAGGACATGCCTGAATTTGGACTTGTCCCTGTACATGGATAGGGTCGAATATGTCCATGTCCATGTTTAGGGACATGCCCAAATTTGGGCATGTCCCTGTACATGGAAAGGGAAATTTGGGCATGTCCCTCTACATGGACAGGGCCAAATATAGCCATGTTCCTGTACATGGACAGGGTCGAATATGTTAAGCATTGCATGTTTGTTGTATCTATCTGCGCATTGCTTAGACGATAAATTTAAATTTTATGATTTAAATGGTTAGTATTAGTATTAAATTGTTGGTTATATTTTAGACTTTAAATTTTATAGTGATAGAGTGTTGACATGGTCATATTCACCCTTGTCCATGTACATGGACAGGCCTGAATTTGGGCTTGTCCCCGTACATGGACAGGGTTGAATATGGTCCTCTCCATGTATAGGTACGGGCCCGAGTTCGAGCCTTTCCCTGTACATGGATTGGGCCATATTTGGCCCTATCCATGTATAGACACAAGCTCGAATTTGAGCATTTCCCTATACATGGACAGGGCCAAATATGGGCTTGGCCATGTACAAGGACTGGCCTAAATTTGGGTCTATCCATGTACATGGTCAAGGCCGAATATGGCCGTGTCCATGTACAAATATAGGCTTGAATTCAGGCCTATCCTTGTACATGGACAGGGTTGAATATGGCCATATCCATGTACAGAGACATGCCTAAATGATACCCTACATTACCAGAACTATACCTCAAAAGAGTAAATATCGTTACGTCACAGTGAGAGTGTAATTAGTTTATATTTTAATCAGTTAAATCTCAAATAGAGTTTTGGTTTTGGAATTAAATTTATATATGTTTATGCACCAGCAGAGTATACTATTATTTTTTATAAAATTCAGTTTATATTTTAATCAGTTTATATTTTATTCAGTTTAATCTAAAATACAGTTTTGGTTTTGGCATTAAGTATAAATATGTTTATGCAAGTGCAGAGTTTATTGTTATTTTTTATAAAATTCAGTTTATATGTTAATCAGTTTATATGAATGAAATGTTGGCCCATATATGTTTTGGAGGCAACATCCATGTACTGTAAACAATAATATTGTTCCATTTTAATATGTTACATTTTCTTCAAACTAAATTCATTTGAATAAAAAATATATAAATGTAATCCTTTCCTATATATTTGGGAGGCTACATCCATGTATAAACCAAACTTGATTTTCCACAATATGAACAATATATGATGGAGACAATACCTCCTATAAAATAATAATTTATGAACACAATAGGATGCAGACACAATAGAGTAAAAACAAAGACACAACAACACCTAGACCATATCACACAAAGACAAGTAGAGGTATAATATGCTTATCAGATGGGATGACAGGGCCGAATTCGGCCCTTTCCATGTACAGGGATACGCTCAAATTCGAGCATGTCCCTGTACATGGACATGGTCGAATATGGCCATGTCCATGTATAGGGACATGCTCGGATTTGGGCATGTCCTTGTACATGGACATGGTCTAATATGGCCCTGTCCATGTATAGATATGGGATTGAATTTAGGTCTTTCCATGTACATGGACAAGGCCATATTTCGGTTGACGTTGGTGCTGAGGGCGGGAAGACGTTGGTGTTTTGGGTGTTTAGTTTAGAATAATTTTAAATTTTAAGATTTAAATAGTTAGTGTTAGTATTAAATTGTAAGTGTTATTCATACAAATGAAAAACAAATACAAATAAGTAGTCAACCAACCAACTAATGAAAACAACAACACCTAGAACATATCATCCACATACAAGTAGAGGTACCATCTACTTATCAGATGGGATGATAGGGCAGAATATTCCCCTACCCATGTACAGGGACATGCTCGAATTAAGGCATGTCCCTATACATGGATAGGGTCGTATTCAACCATGTCCATGTACAGAGACAAGACTAAATTCATGCTTGTCCCTTTACATGGACAAGGTTGTGTTTGGTCGTGCAGGTGGGTGGTCCAGGTAATTTTTAGTTTAAAATTGTTATACTATTAATTTCACTATTTTAGAAGGTTGACGAGGCCATATTCGACCCTATCCATATACAGGGACAGGCCTGAATTTATCTGAGTTGCATGATATTCACATGCTTAAAATTGAGAAAGACTCTCAAGGGCCCTAATGAAATTCAAAATAAGATTTAGAGGGTGCAGTTCTGAACAGTTGCTCAAAATATACAAAACAATTATAGCTTAGTATGTGTTTAAGGAGTTTCTCTCCCTGCCCTGTAACACCATTTTATGGATCCTTCATATAAATATAGTTGCATGCAATTAATGCCTACTAAGTCAACTTAGGGATTATGGTTTACCAAATTGCGTTTTTCTATGAAATGAATAGTTGTCATAGCACAACATAAAAATGAGTACAAAAACAAAGATAATTTGAAACAATAAGGACAATCGTATTGCTAATTAAATGACATCTATATCACTCATTAAATGACATGCATAACCATACTAAACATTTAGATTAAAGAACAACAAATTTATAAAATAAATAGCGTCCATACTAGACTTTAATAGCAGTTGTATAGCACAATAATAACAACTATAGTATACATTAATAACATATGTACTTTGTCTATATAGAAAGTTGTAATATTCACTGAAAATGACAGTTCAATTATTTCAGAAAACCAACCTTCATCAATGCTAGCATTTTCCCTGCATTTTTTATAGCTAAACCTTGAAAACTAGGCATTTAGACTATTATAAAATTTAAATAGAGCTTATGGGTGCCATTATTCCCATCATATTCACACTTTTATCACTTTACTCTATAATTACAGTACCCAAATGCAGTAAACTCCCATGATAAAAGAAACCAATATTCACTAATAAATGCATAAAATGCCCCATTATAAATGCAGCAGATGAATGCAGTAAATTCCTATGATAAAACCATCCAATATTCACCAATAAATGAATCAAATGCCACATTATAAATGAAGCGAAATTTCCATTACAAATCTACCACCTCTCTCTCTCTCTCTTATTAGTTGAGGTCCTATCTCATAGATGCAGAAGTTTCAGTCCTAAATATTGTCATTTCATATTTCACAAATCTACCTAAGAAGATTCACCTAATAAATGTAGGAAAACCAACCCCAATCATGGTTGGAAAGTTGGACCACCTTTGTTCGGAATGTTCTTTTCCAGTCTCAGGGTGTCCCTTAGAGGTTGTATGTTGCCAACAAAATGACCCTGTCCATGTACAAGGATGAGCCCAAATTTGGGCCTCTCCCTATACATGGACAAGGACGTATTCGACCTTGTCAACCTCTTCCTAAGGTTGAGTTCAAATATGGCCCTGTCCATGTACAAACAATCCCTGTTCAGTTAAATACTTATACATTTAGTTTGGAAATCCGAAGGTTAGTTATGAATTATAATGGACTCTTTGATGCAAAAAAATTATATTTTAGATTGTATTTGTGCATTTAAATTTGCATTATGTACTTTACTTTTGCTTAAAATTCATTCTTTCTTTGAAAATTTGAATGTCACTTACTTCACACATCACATAAATTCAAATATGAAAACTTTGATTAGTGTGGGTTTTTTGTTTTTTGGTTTATTTCTCTTTTGGTTAAGTACCAAGTTGAGATAATGTGAAATTTGTTCTTTCTCACGATGGTCCATGAGACGTATGAGTAGTTAAGAAGAGGGTGATCACATTATTGATCTTCCTTTGGTTTTTTGGTTTATTTTGTTTTTGGTTAAGTACCAAGTTGAGATAATGTGTGATTTTTTTCTCTCCTGGGATGGTCCATGAGACCTAGGAGTAGCTAAGAAGAGCATCATCACATTATTGATCTTCCTTTAATGATGGGATGATAAAATCTTATAATTAAATATCATGAGAATCATGTGGACATTTTTCCATTAAAGAAGAACTTAATTGTTGACTATGTCTTGAAATCACCGTTTCTTGAATTACGCCCCCTTTAATTGTTGTGTGGGTTTTTGGTTTTGTGCTTTACCTAAAGAAAGTTATCTGCCTTGAATTTGGAAGAATTTAATTGTTGACTTTGTGTTGAAACCACCCTTGCTTGAGTTATGCCCCCCTTAATTGTTGTGTGGGTTTTTGGTTTTGTTCTTTTCTTTTTCCTAAAGAAAGTTAGCTACCTTGACTTTGGATCCCTTCTCTTGACTTGTTTTTTTTCTTGTTGATTTTTATGATTTAACAATAAATATTTTATGTTATAAACTATTATTTGTTTAAATTATTTAATTATGTGGCTACAACCCCTCTAGGATAGTTATTCTTGGTCTTTTCCATCTTGCTGGAGATATCTTCTTGGTTATTGTTTAGGGATTCTGGTTCTACTTGCTGGTGTCACCCTCCTCATTTTTTTGTTGGAGTCGCCATCTTTATCTCCTTGCTATATGTAACATCCCGCTCTTGCGCACTGAGTGAACTTATTCTTTGAGGACACCTTCTTGCAAGTGATCCAGATTATTATGCTATTAAAACATTGATTTTGATTATGAGGCGTTATGGGTTGATGTCATGTTGTTTTATTGCATTGACATAGACAGGTGCTATTGACTCGGTTTTACTGACTGTGTAGAATTTTGGACCTCGAGTATGTAGAGGCATCGATGGAACCCCTTGGACTCCGGATCGAGTCAGGGAGTGAGCCATTGGGGTTTTATTGTTTTATATGTGATATTAGTGCATCTAATTAGATGATATGATATGGATATATTTCTGACATGATTCGTTGATGATGCAGGCTGACAATAGTTTGTCGACCAGACTCGCATGTGGAGTAAAGGGGTCACGCTCGACTACCAGAGATGTTGAGGGAGAGGTGTGGATAGCAGCCCTGCCACAGCCTATTAGCACTCCCTTTGTGGCTCGAACTGTAGGTTAATGTTTACCTAGTTCGAGAGGACTCACAATGATTCTAAGGGGCGCGCAATAAGGTGGGGGCATTATTCCTTAGATTCCCTTAGTCTCCCACAAGTTCACCTGGCGGAGTATTGACTCCAGGGTTTTTTGATGTCTACCAAGTCAGTCAAGAGGCGAGTGGAACCCTTGGAGCACATGGTGCATTATGAAGGGCACATCACACAAGAAAAGTGGAAAGAGGTGAGTGGCACCCTTGGAGCACGTAGTGCATCCTGAAGGGCACGTCATGCAAGGGAAATAGATGAGGCAAGTGGCACCCTTGGAGCACTTAGTGCATCCTAAAGGGCACGTCCCGTTGTTAATGATAAATGAATGAACCTAGATGGCCTTAGGACAAATAACGTGATAAGAAATTTTTAAAACAATTTCCTTAATAACTTTTCACCCAGCACGAAAATTAATGTCTAGGTCTAAATTATACTGGTGGCAAAAAAAATTCTATCCTTTTAAATATATATAGATATAGATATTTATACAAATAAAAATTTAAATAAATAATGATGGTAATCTTCATTATTGTTGTAACAAGAAGGGAGTAAGCAATTTAATTGATTCATAAAAAATTGTTGGGATAAAAAAAAGGGGGGGGGATTAATTGTTTTATTATATTATGATAATTTAAAATTATTAATTGAAAAGAGAAAAGGGAAAAAGTTAATTTCTACACCTCCCATATTGAGTTCTAAATGAAAAGGGGAAAGAGGGAAATCTAAAATAATTAGGAAACTAGGAAAAGAGGGAAACATAAAAAGAAAATGGAAACACAAGGGAAAAAGCAGAAAGTCAAACTTAGTAAGGTATCTAGCATTTAATAACTTTCTAATTTAAACTGAACTAGCAAATTAATAATGGGGAAAGTCATTAAAACCTTTAAGGGAATTTGGGGACACCTTGGAGCGATTCTAAGAGTGACTCTAGGTGGGTGAGGGAAATAAGGGTAGTTAATTAATTAAAGAATTTAATTTATGGAGGAATGAAGGGGATGAGTGACACTTCTACGGGGAGGATTTTTAGGAATTAATTTATTAAACATTAATTTAAATGGGATTTTTGGAAGGTAAAGGAGTTTGAAACTCTATATAATGGAGGGAGGAGAAGGAGGAAAGATCTCTTCTATTTGTGTAATGTTACGCTGCATAAATATATACTTGACTGACATAGCTTGTGGGATTTCGGATACCCAGCTCGGCGAGGAGTGGTAGCTCGGCCTTGCGGGGCTAGCTGGGAGCTAGCTGAATCTCTAGATAGTATGTGTGGCCCCTTTGCTGCTCAGGGAGCTAAGGGGGAAGAAGAGTACCCATAACATTCGTTGGGAGGTACCAATGAAGTCTTATTGATCGACAAGCGGGAGTTGCACAGAGCGCGCGAGACATCAAATCAGAGCGGGCGATCAAGCAACGGTACACTTTCTTCATTTTTTCATGGTAGATTCTAGTATGATTTATGCTTTGTATCTGCATGTTTATTTGGGTAAGGAAATTGATTGCCTTAGCCTTCTAGTTGGTGAATGAATCTTCCCATAGCCTTTAGCTTGATGAGTGATTGATTCCCATGGCCTTCGATTCCCTGCATGTCTTAACCGCCTTGTGGTGTATTGATTTGTGAAGATTGTAGTTGTTGGCCTTTCATTCCTAGCTCATCAGTCCTCGCCTGAACAGTCGGCCAGGAGCCGGATCTATGGTCATTGCTTCGATGTTAATATACCTATGGATATCAACACCCTACATTTTTGTGCGTGGATGATGAACGACGGACGTTCCTATCAGCCCTCTACCTCCATTGTTGTTCTTGGTTGATTGCTTGACTTGATCCTTCTAGCCAAAACCTCTACATATGGATTATCTTGCATCCTTGTTGGTTTTTCTCTGTGCCTTGACTGATAGGATCCCTGTGATCATTCAATGAATTTTCCCAATAGATCCTTGCGGTTCTCTTACTATTGTCTACATTTGTATTGGAATTATGGCAATGGAAAAATGAGTTGATTCATGTCTGCATTTTTGTATTGGTATTCTAGCAATGGAAAACGAGTTGATTCATGTCTGTATTTTTGTATTGGTATTCGGGCAATGGAAAAATGAATTGATTCATGTCTGCATTTTTGTATTGCTATTCTGGGAATAGAAAAACAATTAAATTCTCTGTCTTCATCTTACATTTGGTACCCTGGTAAGAAAGACAAAAATGTTTTTGTTTTCCTGTATGCGTTGGCATTGGCATCCTGGCAATGAAAAAAGGAAACCTCGGTTTATTCATCCCTCTCTAGTTTGCATCTCGTTTTTACCTTTGGGGCGAATTTCCCCTTGAAAAAGACTGTGTCTTGCACTTAATAATTTATGTTTTGATTAACTTTGTTGCCTGGAAATTTCGCCCCTCTCAAGTTTGCATTTCATTTTTACTTTTGGGGCGATTTTCCCCTCGAAGAAGACTGTGTTTTGCAAAAAAACAAATTTATTGCTAATTGATGCCTTGTTGCCTGGTGATTTTCCAATTAAATGTGAATGTGTTTACTGCCTTAAAGACTTTGATTTTACATTAAAAGGGTAGCCTACGTTTTGCCGATTTGTAGCACAATTATTTTCCATTTAAAAACATGACTGAGTTGTTGTAGTTACCCAGAAGTTTTTCCTTTAGAATGTTGTTGGAGCTTGCTATAATTACCCACGATTTTTTCCTTTAGAATGTTGTCGGATCTTGTTGTAATTACCCACAATATTTGCCTTTAGAATGTTGACTGAGCTTGATGCAATGACCACGAATTTACCAGAACAATTGCTACAGTTAATTGCCTTGTTAATTGCAATGTTAAATGCTACATTATTTGCCTTATTAATTGCCAAAACAATTTCTACGGCACTATGAATGGTCAGCAGATTCCTACTTATTGATTTAACGCCACAACGAGTTAAATGGTTGATAGTTATGTATATTGCCTTGTGATTGCGTTATTAATTGTTATGTAGCTGCTATGTTTATTGCCTTGTTAAATTTCTACAACGATGTTAATAGTTAGCAGTTTCCTTCTCAATGATAGTAGATAGCTAGCATTGTTAGTTCGGTCAATATATCTAGACTACATGTTGAGATTTGATTGTTCATAAGTGTTATAGGGGTAGCATTCTACATTAAGATTGTTAATATTGTTATTTAAGTTAATGGCTAGTTGGATGGAGATTTTGGATTATTATAGCATTGTCCATTTAGGTTGTAATAATGACTAAAATCAGTTGGGGAGTAAAGTCTAGATTGCCAATTTGAGACCTACTTACCGTTGAGGTTAGAGTGTATTTATAATTATAGTTCTAGTATTGATTACTTATACTTGCTAGATTGATTTTATTAACGTTAATTTAGCGGGTGCATTAATGACTAATTGTAATTTAGCCGTGCCCCGTTAGAATGGTAACACATGTTAAAAATAGATTGTAATCGTTAACCTGTTTAGACTGGGTGATTGGTTGGGTCATGGATGAATTCATGTCTTGGCTTGTGTCTTCCCTGGTAGTCGTCCTCTTATGTCTCGTCGACCATTTGTGTGGGGTGTGGGTATAGTCTCCCTGTCAATATTCGGCTCCTAGTGCGTCCACATTATCTAGAGTCCTTGGTTCACATAGGATGTGTTGCGCTAAGGTTATTGACACATCTATCACCTAGGGACGGCATGATTCCTAATGAGGGGATCATGGCATGCCCGATTTGGATAGCGGCGAATGATATCTTGGTAGAAGTCAGTGTCTTTCATATGACTATTGTTGAGCGTTGTAAGTTTGTTTTTGTGCGTGGGTTGAATGCCTTCATGTGTTTGGTTCGCATGCCTTGAGGTTCTAGTCTTTGTTTGTCAACGTCATTATGTCGGGAGGGGGAATTTGTCCCTTGGCTTGTAGGCGTGGTCCTATTGTGCTGGGCGAGTAGTCGTTTCTCCTTGTCTTAATGCATGTTTCACCCTGTTTCTCCTATGCTAGTGCGTTGACTCATAGTTTCTTGTTGCCTAGACTGCATGCTTACGTTCGCCGTCAGTGGTGAGGTAAATTGTTGTTGTCGTCGCCTTCTTGCTCGAAACACAAAAAGAATAAAAAAAAAAAACTGCCTCTGCTTCACTTGTAGTTGTAAAAAAGGGGACATTACATATGGTATCAGAGTGGGTTCAACCCTACGACTATGGATCACCTTGCTTTCCAATGAAATAAACCTTTGAGTATCAACCTAGCATTGCTTAAAAATTTAACGAGTTCTTTCGGTGATCTCATTTAGAGGACCCTCAGAGATTCACAACGTGGTGTTGTGGAAGGAAGTGTGACTCCTGCAAAGGTTTCCACACCCTCGGAGTCGAACCTAGAAGGGGAGGGGCGAGTCCTTGGGATGGATTCGCTTATTGTAAAGGATGACGATGGTCTGACGTGTCTCTTCCAGGTAATTTGAAAGGGCCTTGATTCACCATCGGTATTGAGAGGAGGTGAGGGAACTTGTACCCTTGAGGGTCCATAACATGCCCTAGTGATGTAGGATCATCTCTCCACGTCAACTAGCAAGCCATGCCAGTGAATTCAAATCGCACGCTAAAAGAGAGGCGCAGCCTCATTTAAATCTGAATTCAATGTAAATTTAAATGCTTAAGATGTTTAGCTGGGAAGTCGTGCCTTTGTGCACGCTATAGATAAGATCGGCCTTAAATGTGTGTAATGGCTGATATCTAGATCCAGATAGCGAACTAGACAACCCATTCAATGTAATTGAATAGGGTAGGTAGGTTGGAGGGAAGAGCTCTAAGAGCCCCCTCAGGTAAAAGAGATTTTCATATCTCATTTTGATAGAAGTTGTAGTAGAAGAGAGAATAGATATTTTGCATGTAGAGCAGAAGAGAGAATAGATATTCTGCATGTAGAGCAGAAGAGAGAAGAGTCGAGACCTTGTTACAGGCCGTGCTCAGGAACACCTTGTAAATACAGGCATTTGCCATATTTAATACAAAGAGCAATTTTTCCTGCATGACTCTGTGTTGAATGGATGTCTGTGAGTGTTCTATTTTATGATATGAATGTATGTTGGAGATGTATGTTAGGCATTTGCAGGTTGGTTTGATTTGAAGTGAAATTCTTTGAGGTTTCATGCCAGGAAGCATGACAAAGTACTGCGGTCTCTAAATACTGGTGCATTGATGCACTTATGAATTATGCGGGTTCAGACAAAGATGTGTTGAGGCATAGGAACTGAAGTCAACAACTCAGAGTAAGACCTCAAGGTTGTTGAACACCTTGGAGGCAAGGTTGTGTATGAAAGACACAGTTGCAGACAGAATTATACTGTGGATTCTGTAAAGGCTCTGCCAAGTGGGCATTGAGCACAGGCACAAGGTGCAGTTGGAGGAACTCTGTTGTGAGTTCAGACAGAAGCCAGAATCACTGAGGATTCTGTGAAGCTCTTCCAGGTGGGCATTGAGCAGGTGCAAAGAGTGCACAGAGGAATAACTCTGATGTGAGTTCAGAAGAGATAGAATCACTGAGGATTCTGAGAGCTCTACCAGGTGGGCATTGAGAAAGTGCATAAGCACACAGGAGGACAAAACTGCTGGAAGTTCCGAGAAGAGACACTCTGCCAGCTGGGAATTTGAGTCATTGTGTATATAGGCATAGGGAAGAGAAGAAAAGAACTCTTTGTGTTCTAGAAGTGAGGAAGGGTCCACTGAGGGAACCTTCTCAGGGTTGTTGAACACCCAGAAAGACTCAGCAAGAGGTTGTTGGAGTAAAAGGAGCCAGGAGGGCATCCAAACATTCTCCATCTGTGGGAGAAAGGAACCAAGACGAGTTTCTAAGGAGGTCGAAGCTACAGGAAAAGCTCAGGAGAGACAGCACGGTGTATGCACGAAGACTCTACAGGAGGTAGAGTTCAAATCTTCAAATATTTGAAGAAGAGCTCAGGAGGGACAACGTTTCTACGTGCGTAGCAGAACTCATAGTCGTGGAGTTCACGGAAATAGACAAAGCTTGAGGCCTTTGGGATTTTGAAATTATTCCAAGTTCAGGAAGAAGGAGGGTGCAAGCTCAGGAGAGAGCACAGCATCCATCAGATCGACAGGAGAAGAGATCTGGACCGTTGGTTTCTACGTCCAGGAAGACACACCGGAGGAGTGCACAGGACAGAAGATTGTGGACTGTCGGATGTTCACATAGAATCCTGTCAGCCATTGGATCGGGAGAAGATGATCAGAGTTTAGTCTCTGGAGGGTGTGCAGGAGGAAGAAATGATCTAAGCTGTCATATCTGGAGCAAATTTCCCATCAGTCATCAGCTTGGGTAGGAGCTGCACAAGGTGTAGCCATCGAGATAGAAGTCATCGGGAAATCAGGATTCTCGAGGATAAGAAAATGGAGACACTTCAAGTCTCGAAACGCCGGGAGGATCTGGACCATCCGTTGGTGGAGACACGTGGCGGAGATCGAGGCATCGGGAGTCAGGAAATAGGCATTCCCGTGTACATGAGATCGGGAATTTCCATGGGGAATTACCCGGAATAATCTAAGTCGTCCGCTTGGGGAGAAAGGTGTCAGAAATATGAAGAGAGTCAGGATATTCGGCGTCGGGAAATCGGAGTTCCTGAGGTCGAAAGAGTTGGGACATCAAAAGTCTCAAAATCCTGGAGAAATAAGGACCATCCATTTGGAGAGGACGCGTGGAAGAAATCAGAGCCATCGGGGAAAGGTCCGACAGGAGGTTGTCCATCGACAAATTGGGGATTGGCATTTCGCGAGTCCCGTGGACATATGCGTTTCGACATTGGAAACCCCGAAACCCCGACAGGAGTATATGTTTGCGATCATATGAAAGGTGGTCGCGTGGACCAGGGCATAGCCAGGAAGGGCTAAGGCCAAGCGTATCGGGAATCGGAGGATCGTGAGTCTAGGGGACATGTGAGTTTCGGAATTGGGAAGCCCGAAACCCCGATAAGGGGGAAGCGCCATAGGGGAGGCCAGCTGTTAGCATATCTGACAAAGGGAACAACTCTATTTTGGGGGCCAGCTGTCAGCACGTCGGCATATCGAGTCTGTCAGAGAATCGAGAATCGCGGGGATGAGAAGTCCATACATTTTGAAACTCAGAAGTCCGCGACCCCGACGAGAGGTAAGGTTGTGGTCACAGGGACATTGGTCACGTGGACTAAAGACTTAGCCCAGGAGGCTAAGGCAGCAAAAGAGTGCATCGGGATTCGAGGAATCACGAGTCACATGGACATACGCATTTGGACATTGGAACGTCTGAAACTCCGATAGGAGAAACCCCAATAGGAACCTATGACTGCGGTCATATGAGGGAAGGTCATGTGGACCAGTAGCACAGCTAGGAGGGGCTAAGAAAAAAGGCGTGCATCAGTGAATTTGTTCATCGATGATCAGGGATTCAAGAGTGTTGGATCTCTTGACAACGGGGATCACGAAACCCCGAAACCCAATAGTGAGTCGGGGAAGATCACGGTTAAGTGCAGAAGACCGTGAGGCAAAGGGAAAGGACCTGTGGATCAGATTTTTACAGTGATTCCAGCAGGGAATCAGAAGAGCCAATTCAGCTCGTGTAGTTGATTGAGCGATCCTGTGAGCAGGAGAGCGCGCCGAGGGTGTGGTCGTGACCTCAACTGCGTCACCTAGATAGTACTGTTATCATCCACCGAGAACTCGAGAGAGTTGAGTTCTCGATTCCACAAGTGTGGTGGATGGTTGTGTCGTCGAGGCATGGTTGTAGGGCAAGGCATTGTGCTTCATGCTTCATGATTACAACCTCCAACCTGAAGGTCCATAGGGTGGTCTTTCAACTGAAGGGGAAATCTCTTCTATGGTGGAAGATGCTCCTACCACATTTGAACATGGTCATTGATGAAGTGTCATGGGAACTATTTGAGGAATGGTTCCAGGAGAGGTATCTTCTGAGGAATTCATTGAGCGTCCACTCCACAAGATCGATGCCTTGCGACAAGGAAAATGCACGGGCTTGAGTACGAGGCCCATTTTGGATCTTCTTCGGTATGCTCCGAACCCAAATTACCGAGAACTTAGGATCAACAAGTTTTTGTTGGCATTAGTGTTATAATTAAGCTTTTACTTTGGTTACCAGGATTACTAAACCAAAGAAAGTATGTTGGAATGTGGGGAGCCACATTTCCAACACAACAACCCAGTGAGGAGGACTAGAGCATCTCGATCAGTCCGACCCACTACCATGGGATATTTGGGAAAGGTCCATCGGATTCATGCAACGGTGAATAACCATTAGGCAGAGGACCAATCGATTGCGCTCGAGACGTCAGGTACCATCGATGACCAAACCCTTAGTATTTGATAGATCCTGGTGCTACCGAGAGTTTCAATTCTGGTGCAGTGCTAAAAAGGATTAATTTAAAGGCAGTTGAACATGATGATTTCAGCTTTGTAGAGATGGCTTCAGGAGCCAAACAATGAGTTGGAGGAAAGGTTAAGAGTTGTACCTTAACCTGGGAGATTTTGTCACCAGGGCCAACCTATACGTCACGATCTTCGGATCTTATGACGTCATGATCGGTATGGACTGGTTGGAATTGCATGAGGTGATACTCAGTTGTAAGATGAAACGGTTGAGCTTGGTCGATGATGAAGGACAAGGACTTGTCATCGTAGGTCGGAACCAAGGAGTTTCCATGAGGTTCATCTCTTCCTTGCAGCTACGGAAGAGCATGCGCAAGGGATGAAAGCTTTATGTGATCCTTGTGTTAAATGAGAAGGGAGTTGCGGAAGGTCTAGAACACTGTGACATGCCCAAAAATAAAATATTTTTGAAATTTAAAATTGCTGGAAATTTATTCTGTTTTTAGTAAATTCGAATTTGGAAAAAAAATTCCATTTATGGCAATTCCGAATTTCGAATTCCGTAATTGTAATTAATTATTTTGACTGTTGGGCAGAGACCTGATTAGAACCAACTAACTATTTGACTATAACACTTGTATAGAAACAAAATATTTTATATTGATTGCAGGAGGATAAATGGAACAACCATGTTAAATTTAGCTAACCATAACTCCATGAGTGGGAAACATGTTGGAACTACCTTTGGGCTGATTATTACAAGTGGCAAATTAGTGATTTGGCCATTGGTAGCCCTTGAAAATCAGGGATTTAGAAAGCTGTGAAAATTTCCAAGGGAGGGAAAAAGACCTAGGCAAAGTTGATAAATAGCATATGTGAGGAGGCAGGACGTTGCCAAGTATGCAGAAAAAAGGGACTATGGATTTTCCTTGTTGTTATGAGCACTGTTGAGTAAGTGTGAGGCAAGAGGATAACTGCTAGAATTGTGGACATTATTGAGGAGGAGTCTTCCTAATTCTCCCTCATGGATTCATGGTCAGGTTAGGGGGTGAATCGGGCAAGAAATTTTGGCTGCCTATTCTACGGTTGGGAGGAACGTGGTTGTTCCATTTGCCTTCCCGCAAAACTAGTTCAGATATGTTGATCTACTCCTTCTATGTTTTAAATAATCATTTATATTGGTGATATGTATATGTTAATTATGTATTGAAGTACTTCCATGGGAGAAATATGTCGTGTCATAATCCATTTCTATAATAGGAAAAACTTGTTGGTTTGTAATAATTTCACCGCTTTATGACGGCGGATCGGTGGTCGTCTAGACCCTTCAAGATACAAGGGTTCACTGTCAAACGGTGGTCGCCTTAGCCTTTGCAGGCCACCAAATACCATCACCGCCCTGATTTAATTTTTCCTAAGGTCGAAGGGGCAAGTTTTGTTCCCATAAATACTTGAATCATATTGTAATTTCGGACACAGAGGGTGAGATAGCTTGAAAGCATTTCCTGAATTGATTTGGTTATTCCCTGTTTTGGAGGTTTGCTCTGCAATTATGATTTTCTATTATTGAGTTTGTAAACTCATTTTATTTCTTGATAAATTCCTTTTTTTGAGAAAACACAGTAATTATTTGTTTTTACGAATTATGAACCTGATCATTTATTTATTCCGAGTTGATTTGTTGGAGCTTGTGATTTTAAAAAGACATTAAACACAAAATTGAGATTTCGGCATTCGGGACTTGCTTGTTACATATATGTGGAGTTCCTTTGATTTACCAAACTCCAAAACCTGAAATTGTTGAGCCCACACCCTAATCTCATTTTGCAATTCGGCATTTCTTATTTCATTTTGTTTGCACATCAGGTCTTCGTAAACCCCGAAATTCCAAACCCCGAAATCCCGAACCCCGAAACCCCGAAGTGTTGATCCCACATTCCATTCACATTTTCACAATTTGGGAGTTGTTGTGTGTTGGCGTTTGGCATTTGAAAATCGCTAAAACTAGAACCCCGAAACCCCGAAGTGTTGGGCCCATAGTCTTTCCTCATTTCGCGATTCGGAAAATAGCATGGTCTTTTGTTTTTTGTGTTCGGCATTTATAATCACCGAAACTCGATTGACCTCTTATTTTTTCACAAAACTGTAGGAACATAGTAGGAATTATTTGTTATAGGAACAACTCGAATACTGTAATGAATGGACTAGTAGAAATGATGGAGGCTCTTCATCCAGGATAGAAGTAGAATAGAAATAACAGATCATATTACAAGTCACTGTGTACAGGGCATGACAAGTACATAAATTCTTGTATATGAAATTATTAAACTAATTAAGCATATTTGTAGCACGATTTTTTCTAAGAGTTCTTCTTGCCATGAGGTCATACATCTTTAAGTATTCAAAATTTCGTAATTAGACTATTGTTTAATGGCATAAAATATAGAGAACAAGATGGGATCCTTCGAGTTAACTATGCTTGATGTGTAAGCTACTGGTGTGTAAGAATGAGACCCAATTTAGGTAGATATACTTGCATGTTTATATTTTCGGTAAGTAAAGATGCAGGACCGTAGCACGTAACTGAGATTTCCAATTATTAAACCAGAATCAAGATGAAACTATACCTATGACAGTGAGTCTCTCTATATATATTTAGAGAAAGATATAGGTATGTACATACTTATAGGTGGAAATAGTATATATGTTAATGGAGAGTTAAAGCGAATTCCCTACAGTAAGAATGATAATATACGCATTTATACGCGCACATAGCAAACAATCAAAATACCTATTGTTCTAGTAGTCATGAAGATCCAACCTTGCAATTAAAAGAATAATTAAATGTGCATAACTAATTACTTTGGAAATCCCAGACTCCTTGTCCTTCCAACTCCCGGTCGTCGAAATGTCGAAAAAGACTTAACGATTCTGGATCACCCTTAGCATCTGAAAAGGACCACACGCTTAACGTCAAAGCGCTATCGACTTTTTGCGATTCAGGGAATCATGATGCAAGTGTTCCTCCTGTTCTTTGTCCTTTGAAATGCCAAAACCCAAAATAGGGCCTAACGGCTCCTTAGCTCCTCCCTTAAGTCACTTTTCATACGACTAGTCCTGTGACCTGGTGCTACTACCCCGAAATGCTAAAATCTCCCCCTTGAGAGATCAACGATCCAATTTCCTCTTGAACCGACAACCATGATCCCATTGGATCGACGATCCACTACCTTTCGAGATTTTCCCCAAACCTGTACCACTCACCATGTGTCCTCCTTGATGAACGGTGTCGATCGTTTCGTGATTCCGCGAACTAGGAGTTCATGATGCAGCGACTCCATAATCACCTTCCACTCCAAACCCCGAACTCCGAAACAGCGAAAATTTAATTCCTTAGAGTGTTGGAAGATACTCAACCCTAATATCCTCGCTGCTCTGCAAGATCCAACGAATATCGCAACTTCGGTACTTCTCCCCGAAATGTCTCCAACATTCATGTTAGTTTCTCTCCTACGCGACCTCTCAGAGGTTAAACTCTGTGCACCCAGATCCTTTTGATCTAACGGCAGGTGTGCAGAAACCTAAGCTTTAACTCTTTGAACCTCAAGGGTTCCTTCGACCTAAGTTTAGATATTGTCTATATACATATAAGTATGTTGGAGTAGTTTGAGAGTTAAGAGAAGTGATAGAATTATGGACAGAATTTATCCACATAAGCTTTTCTGTTCGAAGTAAATTAGACTGGTGTAATAATGTCATTATGGACAGAAATGAATCTTACCTTCTCTTAAATTCTAAGCTTAAACGAAATTGAATTATGTCATAGATTTATTTTTTTTATGGTGAATTTGGGGTACATTACATATGGTATCAAAGCAAAGGATACGACACTAGGCCTGAATAGGGCCACATTATCTACTTAGTATACATTCTGACATATGTAAAACTAATAAATCTTATGGTTTCAAACAGAAAGCTCTTTCTGTTTTTTGTAAATTATGGTAGCTCAGGAGGGTGCAGAAATTAGGATGGAAGGAAATCCATAGCAAATACCTCTGAAGGATCTAAGACAGAACAGTGATGGAAGCTCACCCACAAAGGTGTTGGAAACAATGAGGAATCTTATTGTTGAACTACAGGTTTTAAAGGCCGACAATGAAAAATTGAAGAAAGCACAGCAGGAACAACAAGAGATAAATGAAGTCCTGCTACATAGTATAGTAACCAAGAAAATCCCAAAACATGATAACCATGATGAAGAAGTCAGCAAAAGGGCCTCCAAGAATTCTGGACCAAAAACGGAAAAAGGAGACAGTTCCTCTGAAGGGACACCTTCAGTTGAGGACAAAACTATACCAGACAGAAAAAGAAAACAAGTAGACCACCTTGAAGGAGAATTTAAAAAGATTAAACCAACTACCTTTGATGGAGAATCCAGGACAGAAGAAGAAGCTGAGGCGTGGTTGTTGGACATCAAAAAATACTTCCAGATCTACAACTATTCCAGCAACATGAAGGTCAGAATGGCCATCTACAATTTGAAGGGGAAGGCCAACATTTGGTGGCAGGACCTGAAATTGGCCAAGGGCCTAAAGGAGAAACAATTGGAATGGTCCGACTTTAAGAATTATTTCAAGAAATAATACCTTTCTGAAAGCTATTATGAAAGGAAGACGAAATAATTTTATGAGTTATGACTCGGACAAATGATGATGGAGGACCTTATAAATAAATTTTTGGAACTACTAAGGTTCGTACCGTACATCCAGGAGGATAAGGTAAAACTCCAACGATTCTTAAGCTGTTTACCACAGGCCTACCGGGAGAGAATTGACTTTGACAACCCCAAATACTTTAGTGAGGTATTCAAGAAATCATGAATGTTCTATGACCAGTATAAACAATAGGTAGAGTTTCCCAAGACCTGGAAGGATAAAAATCAAGATCGAATGAACCAGTGGAAGAAGGGATACCAGCCAGCTCATTATCGGAATGCAGCAAAAAAAATTCCAAGGAATGATTTTCACTCCAATCATCCGAATACGCAAGGTAGTGTTAAACTGGTAAACCTAGGAATGAAGAAGTTTGGGGACAACTCCCACGAGCCATTAAAGTGTTGGGAGTGTGGAGAGCCTCATCTAAGAAGGAACTGCCCACGTTTAACTTCAGCAAACAGAACTATTGTTCAAAATCTACAGGAAGCCTCGACAGTGGGAGACATGGGCAAAAGCCTGCATCGGATAAATGCAGCCATAGATGGTCGACAAGATGACCACCAGTCCTCGGTGGTAGAAATCGAAGGTAAAATCAATGACAGTCAAATTTTTGTTTTAATTGACCCTGGAGCTACGTTAAGTTATATTACTCCTAATATAGTAGAGTCTAATTAACTTAAGAAATTGAAACATGCAAAATCATGGCTGGTACAACTAGCAACAGATACTAAAAGGAAAGTAGTTGACTTTATTTCTTATTTTGAGTTCAACTTAGGTGGTCAAAAGATAAGGACCAATCTGAACATCTTACCACTAGGATCTTATGATATGATTATCGAGATGGATTGGTTGGAACAACAAAAAGCAGTACTAGACTGTTATACAAAGATACTTAGATATAAAAGTGATTTTGGCACTATTAGAACAGCCCAAGGCATACCAAAACCTGTATCAGTCAGACAAGTTTCAGCAATGAAACTCAAGAAATGTATTAGAAAGGGATGTCAAGTTTATGTCATCCAAGTGACGAATCTATTAGAAAAATAAGATAAGCCAAAGTTAGAAGACTTTGTTGTCCTAAATGCATTCAGAGTCATGTTTGTGGATGAGATACCAGAATTACCTCCTAGAAGGGAAAGAGACTTCTCCATAGACCTACTACCCGGTTCAGCCCCTATCTCAAAATCACCTTACTGAATGAGTCTACCAGAACTGACAAAATTAAAAATCCAATTATAGGAATTGTTGGACAAAGAGTATATCAAACCGAGTGTTTCACCATGGGGGGGCACCAGTCCTCTTTGTGAAAAAGAAATACGGTACTCTAAGATTATGTATCGATTATAGAACTGAACAAAATGACCATTAAGAAAAAATACCCCTTACCAAGGATAAATGATTTGTTCGATTAAAACATAGTTACCAACTTAATGAGAACTGTGACCTCAAATCGAGAACTCTGGCTCAAAAAACCCATATTTTTGCATAAAAAACATCAAAATCAACCCCCAAATCAAACAGTGGTGCTACCGGTAGCACCATTTTTTAAAACGGGGTGAAAATTACAACATTTTTCAAACATGGGCTTGAAAACTTAGACAATAGCTCAGAAAAACCTTTAAATCAACACCTAAAAAAAAAAAGATGTTTTTGAATTTTTTTTTTCTTTTCAAAATGTTAAATTTTGAGATCATTTTAAATCATATTTTTATCACTTCGTACCATTAAAACCAAAACCTCAAAATCAACCATCAAATTGAAAAGTACTGCTACCGGTAGCACCCATTTTAAAATTGGGTATTAAAATGACACATTTTTATAGTGTGGTAAAAGAACTCATAATTACTATAAACAAAATCATAAAAGAAACTTTCAAATGTTTACTTTTTAAATGTTATTATCATGCAAAGCACAAGGTAATACATAATGTTGTAAGAGACAAATTAAATAAACAACCATTTAAATTACAACAGAACAGTAAAATTTAAATGTTACTTCTTTTAGCACATTCGCAATCAAATTCATCAATAGTAATAAAATTTAATAACAAATTAATACAAAAACAATGCATAATTCTTGGTAAATACCTGAACCTGATGCTATTATCCCTCCTGTTGTCCGCAGCTTGCCTCCTTGATCGCTTATGAACACTGCCCAAATCCATTCCTCCCTGCCAACTAGGTAGCTCCCTAGCTCCAGGATATCAACGGATATCCTGGCCCCCATGCCCAAAACCCCCCAACAACTTCGGTGCATTGTATCAATCCCCCTCACAAAATTTCACCTCCCTCTCTGCAAATCCCAGGGCTCCCAAAATCCATCCCCAACCTCCGTAGAATGACCTCCCATCCAACTCCTTCCCTTCCTTATCCCTCCTTCATCGACTTCCCCCTCATTTACTCCCTACCTAACCCATTTATTACCCCTTATCCCTTCCCGTTAATGCCCATTATCCCTTCCTTTAATATTTTATCCTCTCGGGATTAATAGGTTATCCCTTGTTGGGTACGTAACCTTTTTATAATATATCTTATTAATCTATTAAATCTATTACTCATGTTATTAAATGTAATTTGTAGTTAAATTATTAATTAATTAATTACAATTATATCCTTTAATTTAATTAATAACTCACTTAATTAATATCATTAAATTATCTTTGTTTAATTAATACCTTGTTAACACAATTAATCCCCTAATTAGTTTTACTTTGTAATTTCTTAAACATTTATCCAACTAGGGTCGTTACATACACCCACCCTTCAGGAAACTTTGTCCCAAAGTTAAGGTATCTTATGGTACAACGAAAAAGAGCATGGTTCACACATTTATAACAAGTAACTGACATTATTAGTAAGTAAGTCAAGAAAGCTCATACATACTAGTGTATATGTACAAGAAATGCATGTGTAGCTAGTACATGAAAATCTCGCGCAAGTACTAATAATAAAAACTGTCATCCTTTAGTAATTTATGTATGCATTCAATCCAGTCAGCAAGACTAGTCTTTTATAAAAGACAACAAACCAATCAATTGTTTGAGAAATCCTTTAATTACTTTTATCCGGTTCAACAATTTTTTTTTAAACACTTTGGT
>SNQJ01S0105099.1:11215-26560 GCA_010110895.2 Picea sitchensis
TGGAAACCAAAAAAATTCTTAGAGTTAAAACATTTGAGTGGTGCTTTTCTCAGTATAAGAGAGATATACAATTCCTTTCTATTCAACATGGAGTTGACACGTGACACACAGACATATATAACTTAAGAACCATCTTGGATCCATCTTACCTTGGATTAAATAGATTGAGGTACAAACTACACTTAAGATTCATCTACACTACTAATATTAAGATATATAAAATGTGAAAATATATATAAAATGTGAAAAACTTAGGAGGTCTAAATTCCTCAAGGTCTCACTTTTACTTTCTTTTTTTTCCAATAGAAAAATTATCTCAATTATATTATGAAAATATAATTCTTTTACATCTTTGTCCCCACAAAAAGGCCCTTGGAACAGATCCCCAAGGACAATACAGAATCACCAAAATAAACATCGCTCAAAATGGTAAATACATGACTAAAAACTAAGAGAGGTAACCGAGACCATCTCTATACTTAAATAGCAAGTACATAAAAACAACGACCACACACAGGCGAGTCACATAATAAACTGCCATAGTAAGTGTAAAAAACTGGACATCCCAAAATAACTAGCCAACAAAACTAATATAAGTTAATATGATTTTCCCCCCCTGCTATGCCATTGATCCATGGGTAATATATAATGCTTCCTTCAAGTTCTCCAAGCGCTTGCTTTGATAGGAAGTCTGCATCCCTATTGTAGTCCTTGAGAATGTGATTAAAACTGATAAGTTCAAAGCTTCTCACCATGTCCCTTATCCTTTCTTTCCATCCCTTGATAGCACAGACTTGTAGATTGCCTCTAGGTGACAACCATTCAATCACCACTTTGGAATCACCCATAATTTGTAGGTGATTGATTGAAATATATAAAGCCAACCTGAGAGTAGCCCAGGCACCCATAAGCTCTGCTTTTGTATTAGTTCCTTTACCACAATTTAAAGCCCATCTTATGACAATGTGATAAGGAAATTTTAATACACCACCCGCTCTGCAACATGATCCATCCTATTGAGTTGCGCCATCGAAATAAACAACCGTGGTATTTTTGTACTGCTGTAACATAATGCCTTTTGGAAGTTTATCCTTATTTATTACCTCATTGCCGAAATTTTGCGCAAGAGTTTTATAGTACACCACCTGAATTGATGGAGTGCTCCCCTCAAAGATGGCTCTGTTCCTTTCGATCCATGTGTACCGGCAGATTTGAGTAGCCAGAGTCGTAGGAACAATCTTGTCTTCGTACTATTTCTTAATGCAATCCTCCAATGTATTACCAGTCCACTTGAGTTTATATCCTTGCATGATCCTTACCTTGTCCCATACAGACTTTGTGCATGAATAGTGAAGGAACAAATGTTCAATGGATTCATAATCATTTTTGCATAAATAACATAATCTCGTTCCTTCTCTACCTCTGGTTTGGAGAGTATCCCAGGTGAGAATCTTTCCTTCCACTACCAACCATATAAAAAGTTTTATTTTTAATTGTAATTTCCATTTCCAAATTGCTTTTCTCCAGCCACCGAGAATTGTCAATTTTTTTGTTGATATTATTGCCCAATAAATTTTTTTAACATTTGGTACACTGGAGATATCACCACCAATCCATAAGAAAGTATCTTCACAATCCTGAAGATAAGCTCCTGAGTCGATCAAAGCTTTCCTGAATTGTTCCCATTCTAAGGCTAGTTCACCAGAAAGGCCTATTTCATTACTATTAAACCAAGAAACAAAGATATGTGATCTATCTCTAGTCCTCAAAGCATGTGGCAATGGATATATATTCCTGTAGTGAAGAGCATAAATCAGATTTGTTGATAGAAAGGATTGTTCCCCCATTCCAAGAATCCTATCTTCCCCTATATCTATGAGTTGACCCGTTCTTGGGTTCCAACTCAACCAATGATTGATTAAGTGAACTAGCCCACCCCAGATGCTTGAAGTAGACTTTTTTTGAAAAGTAGGAGAGTTGAACCAATTTTTTATAGTTGAGTGAGGGAGGTACTTATCCTTTATAACGCGATGCCAGATACCTGTGCTTGTTAAAACCATCCAAAGTGAGTTCACAACCAATGCATGCTTGAAATCCATGATATTTCACAAACCCCAGCCCCCGTGGCACTTTGGTAAAGAAATCATATCCCATTTTCATAGATGATAGTGCTTTGTGTCACGGTTCCCTTTCCAAAGGAAATTTGTCATTAATTTCCTCAAGGCATTTAAAATAGAACATGAACTACTGCTAATGATAACCAATAGACTGATCGACTCTCTAATATAGCCTTTAGTAAGGTAAGCCTTCCTCCCAATGACAATCACCTGTAACGCCAGTTATCAATCTTTTTTTCCATTCTTTGGATCAACCAAATTCAATCAATCGCACGCCAGGGACTGATCTTTAAATAAAAACCAAGATATTTAAAAATCGTTGCTAGATCGGAAAAATAAAGGGGAACAATGATTTAAAGGGAGATAACTCCTGTTCTGACATCCCTTCTTGATGGAAAGTAGACTTTGTAACATTTATCAATAATCTTGAGGCTAAGCAAAAGAATTTTAAAAATTTTTCTATCTCCCACCATTCCTGCAAAGTAGCGTTTGACATAATAATAAAATCATCGAAAAATAATATATGGAGGATTTTGATAGCTCGAGAGACATTTATACCTATTAGCTTCCCTTATCGTTGACTCTCCTTTAGTAAAATACTTAGACCTTCCATAACCAGGATAAAGAGTAAGGGTGACAATGGACAACCTTGCCTTAAGCCTCTTCCACTTTTAAAGAAATATGTAGCCTCTCCATTTATTAATATGGCGAAGGATGTTGAGTCCACATAACTCATGATCTAGTTTGTCATCTTTGTACCCATACCAATTTGGATAAGTATCATCCTTAATAAATCCCAATTGACACAATCATATGCTTTTTGTAGATCCAACTTTAATACTAATGACTATAGCTTCTTGTTTTTTACGCCGTGAAGGCATTCATGAACAGTTCCTATAGCATCCTGAATACGATGCCCTTTTAGAAAGCCAGGTTTCTCCTTGGAAATCGATCTAGACAAGAAAGGCTTAATCTTGTTAGCTATAATTTTTGAAATCATTTTATAGCAGAGATTTCACAACGAGATCGGCCTATAATCCCCAAAAGAGAGAGGCTTATTTATTTTGGGAACTAAAGCTATGAAGGTCGAATTCAAACCACCCAAAAAATTTCCTTTCTGTCTCGACTCTTCAACCATGTTAAGAAGATCCCCCCCGACAAGTTCAAAGAAGTGAACAAAAATTCCACAGTCCAACGATTAGGTCGTGTTCTCTTGTCAATCTTGAAATTCTTTAGGATATCTCTTAATTCCTCCAACTTCACCGATAAGAATAATATCTCAGCTTCTGCTTCTGTGATCATTCTTGAAAATTTCTCTGCCACCTTGTCTTGTTCTGATATAGAAAGATTAACATTCTCCTTAAAAATCCGTTTGAAATAGTTTGTAGCAGCATCTTTAATATTATTCTGTCCAGTATGTAAGTGCCCCTTGTCATCCATGATCTCCCATATGTATTTTTTATTTCGCTTGAAATAAATTTGTGAAATTGTGAATTTTTTTTGTATTTTGATCCTCGCTCTAGATCCATATGGCACAGATACGTTGGTGCCATAATTCTTCACTTTCATTTATCAGTCTATTCCTTTCCTGTTCCATAGATTTTAATAAAGACTCCTTCTCTATTGTGATCTCGACTTCCATCGTGTCTTGTAACAACGAAGTAATTTCCTGTTCCAGACCTTTTAGATAGGCACTTGTTTGTTGATATCAGAGCTTCTGTCATTGTTTAGTATTATCCTTTATATCCTTTAATTTCTAAATAAGTCTTTTTTGTTTACCTTCCTCTTCAAGATATTTAGTTTAGTTCCAAAGATTTTGTACCATGAGCACAAAATCCTGATCTCGAAGCCACTGTGGATAGAGTTTGAATGGAAAGACTTTAAACATTGGAGGCATATCCAACTGTAGAAGAATCGGTGCATGATCAGAAATGAATGGGTATTCTAACCAGGACCTGTAAATGCCAACCCTTGAAAGTAAATCCTCCGCAATGAGAAATTTGTCCAGCCTCTTGGAAATCCGATCCACACCAGATTGATCATTTCTCCACGTCGGAACAATTTTGCTCGGAACCAAATCAAAAAGATGTTTCTCTTGGAAGAAGAACTTATAGTATCCAGCAGAGTGTCCCACATAAGAGTTCCCTCCCCAAACCTCGTCCGAGGAAAGGGTCAAAATAAGATCCCCAACAATGATGAGATTCTTTTTTGTTAGTAAGCCTGAATCTGCCACCTGGTTCCAAAACTACTTCTGCTCCAAATAGGGCCCATACACGTTCATAAATGATGCCTCCCTTTTTCTTTCTATAACGGTTCCTTTCAATAAGATCCCACCACAGGTAAGAAATGCATTTAATTAGAATGCATTTGGATCCCATGAAACCAACATGCCACCAGAGGTTCCAACAGAGTTGACAACACAACTAAACTAACAAGGCCTTAGTGTACTCATAAAATTTCTACCTTTTTCTGAATGTAGCATAGTTTCTTGTAAAAATACAATATTTGGGTGTGTTTTTTCGAGAACTCTTCGAACTAAGGTGATTTTTAGGGGGCCTCTAGTCCCTCTGAGATTGAGTGAGAGCATGATCATTACTTTTCCCGCACTAGGGATTTCACTTCTCTAAGTGCCCCACCCTTTGAATTATAAGGAGTATTTGATTCTAAAGTAGAAATGGTAGAAGATTTTTTTCGCGTGCTTCTAGTTTTTACAGGCAAAAGTTCTATGCCCAACTCGCAGGACCATGCAAATTCCTTCCCTGACCCAGCAACAAGAGAACGCGAAGTGCTAGCCTCCCCAACCACAGGAGAAGGTTTTATAATAGACTTTCCCAGAAAGACTGGTAACTTAACCGAAGAATCTCGGTCACGAATAAAAGGTAAATAGGAGTCTAGAACATCAGACAGAGTGGTCTCATCATCCTCCAGTTCACAGTAACACATAAGAAATGAGGATGCATCCAACTGTTGAGGCTGGGACCTAGTTAATGGTTATGTGGTCAAATTACCCAAATGACCTTAAGAGAGGTTTTGTGGAATGTCGTCTATAGACTCAACCTAGGATCGAGAAGAAACTAAAGGAGCATCGCTCAAGGGAACAACAGGAAAATAAATCACATTCTCCTGGCACACATTAGGTTGACTAGAATAAATAGGATCCTCCCCACCAACAACCCGAGAAAAATCAACATTTTTCATCGAGAGTTTTAACCACTCTGAGGAGTTTAACGCATCTCGTTCCAAAATAGACAAAGAGGAAAAGAGAATAGGACAATATTTTTTCAACTTACCCACAATCGACTCCATAGAATCTGGTAAAAATTCCTCTTCCTGCACCAGGTGTAATGGTCCAGGTCCATAG
Source organism: Picea sitchensis (assembly GCA_010110895.2). Classification (NCBI taxonomy): domain Eukaryota; kingdom Viridiplantae; phylum Streptophyta; class Pinopsida; order Pinales; family Pinaceae; genus Picea; species Picea sitchensis. The sequence goes on from SNQJ01S0105099.1 coordinate 16,694, forward strand.
AAACCTGTGTCCCGTGGAGAATATTGAGTGTCATACCCCAGAGTTGTCTTCAGGTTCATCCTTAGAATCAATTAAGCCTTTACAACCGTGCCTCAAGTGAGTAGTGTTTCGACAATAACTACACCTAAAAGGAACACCTAAATAGTCCAAACGCTGTAGTAGGCGGCACCCCCTCTATTTTCTCTAAATTTTCTGGAAGCCCCTGGTGTATATCCATTTCAACCAATACCCGACCAATCTTCCTTGATCCCATAGAAAGAGAATCAATATCTACTGCAAGAAAAACACCAAGTGAATTTCCAATAGCTTTTAGCGCGCCTTCATTCCAAAATTGCCAAGGTAACCTTGGCAAGAGAACCCATAAGTGTCTTTGAGAAAAATAATCGGTATCCGGATTAAAGGCCACTCACCACCTTTAATCATAAGACTAATGCCACCATTAATCCATCTTTTTTCCAAAAGGAGCGAGGCATCCTCGGGAGATCTGAAAAGGAACCCCAACCATCCTTTAGTAAGGTATAAAATCTTAGGGATGTAACCTAATAGTGGTTTCCAGACTTTTTCCAGCCAGTTTGTAAGAGTATCCTTCTGCAAGTTCCCGTAAGTAAATCTACCCACCATCCCACAGAGTGTCATCCTACACGTTTCCTCCAAACCTATATCGGCACCAAAAAGCATACGTCACAGAACCTTATTCAACTTTCATTGTCTTCTATGATTGTAAGGTGGGAAAGGTTTACTAACAAATTTCCTCCTAACACCGGTAAAGCCTTATCGAATTTCTACGAAACCCTCGATTCCCTTGGAGGAAAGATGTGGATCTTCCATCCCAGATTTATTTAAGTTGGGTAAAGAGTCTAGGTGAGAAGGTTGGTTGTCCAACCTTCCATAGAGAGGATTCTAACCAAGATGTCGAACAAGAGGCGAAGACTCCTTTAGGACATAAGAGAAATGGTTTATATCTTGTTTCCATAAGTTATCAATAGCTGTGAACCTACCCACTTCCTGCCAAAGTCTTTCATCCACCTCTCCCATCAAGTCTCTGACCTCATGATTTAAAGAGGCCCATTTGATAGAAGCCATATAGTGGCCACATGTAGTCCACTAGTAAAGCCTAGTAAGCAGGTGTCACCGCCGACCAATATATAACAAGATTTCACATGGGTTTCATTAGGAAAATAGTCCATTTGTTAACCTCCATTAAATCTAAATATGGATTCCATCGATCAATGTAAAAACTCTAGGAAGTTAACACAGTTACCTAGAGAGAAAAGAATAAAAATAAAGGAACATTATAAATACTGACACCTCTAACAACTACCGACAAATAGTCACAAACTTCACTTAATTGCAGCTCAACTAAATGATTTATAGTGCAATAATCGATAGCTAAAGTAAAGAAAGTTATGTAATCTGTTAGAGGCAGATTGAACCCAAAGGAGGATGAAAGGAAGTTAGACTAAGGATAATAACAAAGACCCCACCATCTGCCTCCAATCCGAGCAAAGCCCATGGCTTGAAAAATCCGATAAAAAAAAAGTAAAATAAAGATCCTGACCCCCGAAAAAACCTACAATGAAAGACTCCTAGCTTAAAACCAATATAAACTAGGAGTGTATACCCGATGGAGGATAATCCTCTTCCATTGCTACTAGTTCACCTGGAGTTGAAACCTCATAACCGATAGCAATAGTCTTTCCTACCAAAACGCCTATTCAAATTATTCACCATTCCTGAAACTCAGAGCTCCTTTTGCCAACCAATTCAAAGAGACTCTATCGGTCTCACTTTTACCTTGAGTTAAAGGTTTGCATGGTCTTTGATTTCAACCACCTCCATTTCCAACTTACTTTATCATATGCCTTTTTTAAATCCAATTTTAGGATGACAAAACTTAGTTTCTTAACTTTTACTGTATGGAAACACTCCCATGCTAAGCCAATAACATCATATATCAACTTGTCCTTCAGAAAACTGAACTTCTCTTTTGATAAACATGAGGCCAACTTGTCCTTAATGTGATTTGCAAATATCTTAGAGATCACTTTATATGCAAAGTTACATAAGGCGATGGGCCTGAACTCATTGAAGGTAGAAGGTTTTCTCACCTTTGGAATAACTGCAAGAAAGGTAGCATTTAGTACCCCTTTTTGCATCCAGAGAGCTCGACTCCTAAGCCTCCACAACGATTCTTCAATAGCTAGAATTTTCTCTTTTCTAATCTTAAGTGCTCTCATTAGGCTTAAATCCCTCTGTTTGAAGATTTGAGACTATCGAATCTTAAAATCTTAGAAAAATTGGATTCAATGAGGGATAGTTCCGCTTTTTGCTGTTGTTTTTTCTTTTTCTGCCAATTAATCACAAGCTTCTTTAGAAACTTTAGTTTTTCACACAATAGGACACAAGGGGAGTTGTTTGTCCAATGAGTCATGGATGCCAAAGTCAACTTGATAAGAGCAATAAAATCCGGCTCTGTAATCTAAGAGTTGTTGAATTTGAAAGGTGCACGACCCAAACGATGGGGGTAGCCAAACTACAAACATATCTAGTTGTGGTCTGATATTGTTGAGTTTATAGTCCATGACTTGTAATTACTCTGACTGGAGATAAGGTTCCCATCCAAAAGAAATATGTCCAATTGCTTGGAGATACCAACATTACTTGCCCTACCATTTTTCCAAGTCGGTGTCAAATGTGAAGGGGCGAGATCCACCAGTCCATATTTCAGAAGAAAATTGGAGAAGTAATCAGACAATTTGTCTGCTCGAGCCAAACCAGCCCATACCTCACGAGTAGAAAGGGTAAAATTTAAATCTCCTCCAATAATAAGACCATGTTCAGTGAGTAATCTAGAGTAAAAAATCAATTGCCCAAAATTTTCTCGATCCTTATACGGGGCGTAACAGTTAAGGAGTTTAACTTTTTCTGTTGTGTGTATGAGTCTGCCTTCCAAAAAGATATCTGCAGAGGTTCCATATGCACAAAACTTAGCTAATGTAGGATTCCATCCAACAAGAAGGCCACCTAATTTTCCATTAGGGTCCAAGGCCACACAACTCCAAGTGGGTAGGCACTTAAGAAATAGTCTCTTTGCCTTTTCTGAATCCACAAGGGTTTCTTGCAAAAAAACAACATCAGGGGATGCTTATAACAATAACAAGTTTATGGAGGCAATTTTAGAGGGTCCTCCAAACCCTCGTAAATTGAAAGACAAAAGAATCATGGGTCAACCCTAGAAAATGACATGCCTGCTCTAAGGGCCGAGGATAAGGGAAGCTCAGACGAATTTGTCAAAGATTTTTGAACGGTGGAAGGGGGAAGTTGGGAGTTCGGGAAAAAAGGGGAAAGGCCTCCTTCAATAGCCCGAAGGCTTATTTGGAATTCGAGTTCGTGGTTTCTTCTGGATGGTGACGTTTGACCTTGATTCTGGGATGGGATCCAGAGATGAGACATTAGTGACCGAAAGGGCTACGGGGGAGAGTGAGGCATCAAGCTTGGTTGACAGTGTGGGAAGGGAAGCAAGCAGGGTAGAAGAAAAAGGAATAGTATCTTTTAAAGGGGGAGGAGAGTCTGTAGTCAAAGCCATAAGGCTTTGTTGAGGGACCTCACTTGGTGGATCATGGTCAGGGTGGACAGTAAGGGGGGGTTCGGAAGATGACATTGTCAATTCAACAAAAGAGAAAGGTTTGGTTAATGAGTGTTAGGGTTTAAGCTATTATTGAGTTTTATTTCATTTCATTAGATAACCATATCATAGATAAGATCATCGAGAAATACACAATCACAAGAGACACACCATTTATCCTGGGAAACCTTCATGGGGGAGAAAACCCAACAAAAACTTCCTTAATATAGATAGCCAATACAATGCCAAGAGATAATGCAAACAAATACAAAAAGTCCTCTCCCAAGAATGCACCTCTCTCTCTCTCTTCTTTCTTCTCCAACTGCAGCTCCAAACTTGTGCTCTCATGAACAAGTGAGTGTGTGTCCAAATGAGGTGCTAGCCTCTTTATTTATACAATCTGGCACGTGTGGACAGAGGTGTCTTTTCACTGGCAGGGCCGACTTCTTGTTCTGGGTGGTTATAACCACCTTTAATATATTCTGGGGATGACTTCTCATTATGCCTATTACAATTAGGGTTTGACCAATCCAAAAAAGGGGATTTGGTCATTTACAATACCCGACGCGATCAATCCATAAAAGGGGATTGATTTAATGAATAATACATCAATAATATTTAGAATACTCTTTGCAGTTACATTATTTCAACACTCCCCCTTAACAAGAAGGGTATTCTATAACAACATCAGGTGAGAGAGAGGACATCATCATCAACAACATTAGGTGAGTGAGAGGACAACATCATAAACAACATCTTGGAACATTGGCGTATCTATAAATCATCGGAAGTTTTTCTCATCAACAACATCGTCATTCACAGTGGAATGAAATCATCATCTGCATCAATATGGATTAGTATAAAACTAATACATCATCATCACATCACAAGTATGGTCACATCATCACAACACGAGGCTGGCACATCATCACATCACAAGGCTGGCACATCATCACAACACGAGGCTGGCACATCATCACAACACGAGGCTAGCACATTACACAACAATTAAGCTGGGATCACAACACATCAATTAAGATGGAATCACAACACAACAATTAAGCTAGCATCAACAATTAAGATGGAATCTCAACACATCAATTAAGTTGGCATCAACAATTAAGCTGGAATCTCAACACAACAATTAAGCTGCCATCAATAATTAAGCAGGAATCTCAACACAACAATTAAGCTAGAAGCATAACACTAGGCTGACATCTCAACACAACAATTAAGCTGGAAGCATAACACTCAGCTGACATCTCAACACAACAATTAAGCTAGAATCACAACACTCGACTGACATCTCAACACAACAATTAAGTTGGAAGCACAACACTCGGATGGCATCTCAGCACAAAAATTAAGCTAGAAGCACAACACTAGGCTGACATATCAACACAACACTACTCCCCCTATTGAGGGAGGTCCTTTCAGACTATACCAAGCTTATATCAAAAGTTCTTAAACTTTACACGAGATATAGGCTTGGTCAACACATTGGCAACCTGTTCATCCGTTCTAACATATTAGAGCTTTATGGCTCCTCTCTGCACCATGTCACAGATGTAATGGTATCGTATCTCTATGTGTTTCGACTTGTCATGAAATACATGATTCTCTGTCATCTTTATGCAGCTCTGGTTATCACATATGATCGTGGTTTCTTCCATCTCTAGGTCGAATAGACCAGACAACAACTTACGAAGCCATATAGCTTCACAACTAGCAGAACACACAACAATGTACTCTGCTTCCGCTGTACTTAGAGTAATAATTGATTGATTCCTACTCTGCCATGAGACCATGGCTGATCCCAAACTGAAACAACATCCTGAAGTGATCTTCCCATCAGAGACACTTCCAACCCAATCTAAATCAATGTACCCACTTAGTGTGAAATCATGATCTCCATCATAGTTGAGACCATAATCTAATGTACCCTTAAGGTACCTCGTCACATATTTTATAGCAACTAGGTGAACATGTCTGGGTTTACCAAAAACTGACTCAAGGTGTTCATGACAAAACATATATCTGGTCTGGTGTTTGTTAGATACATCAATGATCCAATGATCTGTCTATACAGGGTGGCACCAATCAATTTTGACGAAGTGTCGACCATCAACTTCAGCTTCGTTTCCATGGGTGTATTCATGGACTTGCATTCCAACATATCAAATATCTTCAGGATTTCAACTGCATACTTCCCTTGGTTAAGGAAGATCCTTTCTAGGCTCTGCCATACCTCAAGACCTAAGAAATAATGCATTAGGCCAAGGTTTTTCATCTCAAATTCTGAAGCGAGCTTCTTCTTACATTCGGTGATGGGATTTTCTTCTCGAGTTAAGAATAATTCATCCAGATATAATAGTAATATCACTAACTCATCTTTCATAACCTTGAAGTAGAGGTTAGAATCAACTTTACTCTTGGTAAATCCCAAGCTCGTTAGAAAACTGTCTATCCTTCCATACCAAGCTCTAGGAGCTTGCTTCAACACGTACATAGCCTTCTTCAACTTGCAGACACGAGTCTTCCTATCTTCAGCTTCAAATCCTCGAGGTTGTTCTATATACACTTCTTCTTCGATGACACCATTTACTTGCAGACATGAGTCTTCCTGTATTCAACTTCAAATCCTTGAGGTTGTTCTATATACACTTCTTCTTTGATGACACCATTTAGGAAGGCTGTCTTTACATCCAATAAGCCTGAATCTGCCACCTGGTTCCAAAACTACTTCTTCTCCAAATAGGGCCCATACACGTTCATAAATGATGCCTCCCTTTTTCTTGCTATAACGATTCCAGTCAATAAGATCCCACCACAGGTAAGAAATGCATTTAATTAGAATGCATTTGGATCCCATGAAACCAACATGCCACTAGAGGTTCCAACAGAGTTGACAACACAACTAAACTAACAAGGCCTTAGTGTACTCATAAAATTTCTACCTTTTTCTGAATGTAGCATAGTTTCTTGTAAAAATACAATATTTGGGTGTGTTTTTTCGAGAACTCTTCGAACTAAGGTGATTTTTAGGGGGCCTCCAGTCCCTCTGAGATTGAGTGAGAGCATGATCATTACTTTTCCCGCACTAGGGATTTCACTTCTCTAAGTGCCCCACCCTCTGAGTTATAAGGAGTATTTGATTCTAAAGTAGAAATGGTAGAAGATTTTTTTCGTGTGCTTCTAGTTTTTACACGCAAAAGTTCTATGCCCAACTCGCAGGACCATGCAAATTCCTTCCCTGACCCAGCAACAAGAGAACGCGAAGTGCTAGCCTCCCCAACCACAGGAGAAGGTTTTATAATAGACTTTCCCAGAAAGACTGGTAACTTAACCAAAGAATCTCGGTCACGAATAAAAGGTAAATAGGAGTCTAAAACATCAGACAGAGTGGTCTCATCATCCTCCAGTTCACAGTAACACATAAGAAACGAGGATGCATCCAACTGTTGAGGCTGGGACCTAGTTAATGGTTATGTGGTCAAATTACCCTGAATCCTTGAGGTTGTTCTATATACACTTCTTCTTCGATGACACCATTTACTTGCAGACATGAGTCTTCCTGTCTTCAACTTCAAATCTTTGAGGTTGTTCTATATACACTTCTTCTTCGATGACACCATTTAGGAAGGCTATCTTTACATCCATCTGGTGTAAATTCCACTTCATCTTAGCTACAAGGGCTATGATGGTTCTGATCGAAGTGTATCTGGCTACACGAGTGAATGTATCTTCATAGTTAATGCCTTCCTTTTGAGAAAATCCACGAGCAACAAATATTGCTTTATACTTTTCAATACTTCCATCAACAACATGTTTTATTTTGAAAATCCATTTGGAAGATACCACGTCCTTGCTCTTCGGTCTAGGAACTATTTCCCATACATCATTCTTAATTATGGATTGGTATTCTTCTGTCATGGCATCTGCCCATTCTTTCTTCTGAATAGCTTCTTCAAAGCAAGTGGGCTCCTTTTTCTAGGATATCACACATCAAAGCCATATAACTCGAGAATGACTTAGGTCTCTTCACCTGTCTTGTGGTTCCTTTGAGAACACCATACTTCTCTCCATCTTGAATAAGCTCTCTATCGCAAGGAGGCTTTCTCTTATGGGAGATTGTCATCTGAGGAAGTTCTTTAAATTCTACTATGTCATGATCTTCTAGAATTTCATCATCAGGGGAAGCTATGACTTCCGTCACTAGTTCTGCAACTCTGGGAACCTTCCTCATTGATTCTACAACTTTGGGAGCTACAGGTTCCTCTTCATATACTTCTTCAAGCTAACATCTTCTTGATTTCTTGAGTGCTTCATCTTCATCAAAGGTCACATCCCTACTGATCTTAATATCATGACAACCTGGTATATAAACCTTGAATTCCTTGGAGACCTCACAGTATCCTACAAATATTCCCTTCTTTCCTAAAGGGTCAAACTTGTTTCTCTTCTCTTTCAGAATATGTACAAATACTGGGCAGCCAAATATTTTGATATGGCTTACTTCTGGCTTCTTTCTAGAGAACATCTCTTTAGGGGTCTTGAACCCAAGTGCACTATGGGACAGTTGATTTTGTACATATACTGTTGTTTTTGCTGCTTCTACCTATAAGTACATTGGAATATCTTGATCATGGATCATGGTCTTCGCTGCTTCCATTATTGTTCTGTTCTTTCTTTTTTCCACACCATTTTGTTGAGGATTGTAAGGAGCGGTGAGCTCCCTCTTAATCCCGACATCTTTGCAATATTTTACAAATTCTTTTGAGGTGTATTCTCCTCCATTATTTGACCTGGGTATATTGATCTTTCTTTTAGAAAGATTCTCTATCGAGGCTTTGAATTCCTTGAATTTACTGAACACTTCATCTTTTGATTTTAACAAGTAAACCCAGGTTTTACAAGAATAATCATCAATAAAATATACATAGTATATGTTAGCACTCTGTAAATTTCCAAGAGGTTGACAAAGAAGGAATCCACAAAGGTAACTTATCCAACCACTTTTAAAGCTGGGATCTAGCCCTTCCAGCTTCAGAGAGGGATCTCTCTATATGATTTAGCTCTGCTTTTAATCTAGATATTAGGCTAGGTAAAAGGAACAAGTATGCTTTTGTTGTAAAAGGGTTTATAAATTGGTTGAGACAGTTTACACATCCATTGGGCTATGGGGTCTGTGTCTAATTAAATACAAGAAACAACCAGAAACGCTAAAAAAGACTTTCACGGGGCGAGATAATGCATTCAACTGGATCTTTAATAATTTAAATGATGGACCGAAGAAAAGATGAGAAAGATCATTCAACCAAGAAGCAGTTAAGAATTCCTTAATTGAAAACCTTAGAAGATAAACATTTAAATCTTTTAAAGTCGGAAACAGGGTATCTAAGATAAATCCTGCAACATACGTTACTTTTAAAGATTAGTTTTAGAAAACATTATGAGCACTAAGTAAGAAAAACATTCAACTAAGGGAAAAACGTCACCAGTGAATACACGCAAGAATCCTGTAAAAGTGCTTCCTCTTTATTAATGGCCGATCTCTTAAAAAATATTACAGTTTGATAGCAATAGGGTGTGAGAATCAACAACCCTCAATACTTCGAGAGTTGAAGTATTTATAATTCAAATTACAAACGTTCCTGTCATAACTGATCAGGACGTGCTCATTCTATTTTTAGTCTAACTACTTTAACTAATCAAAAACTGTTTGATGAATCAGTACAACTGCATGCGGTATTTTTGGGGTAGGCCGTTGGCGAGGTGCCTTCGCATCCTCTTCTGACTAGACATGTGACTGGATAGTGACAGCTCATCTGCTAATCTAGTAGATCACAAAGTTCTTCCCAGCTGAGATGATTTGGCACTGTGACTTTAAGTAGTCTCCGATACACTTCATCCATGTCTGTGTACTTAGCAAATGTAGGCTTGGTGATGAATATGTGTTTAATCTCGTGTTGGATACTAATATCCAACTGCAGGGCATCCATGAATGCTTTCCTTGTGATGCTCCCTTGTATCCCTACAAATTTAGAACTGTCCTTAGACACTTCAGTCAACTTCTTTTTGTAATCAGGGAGTGTCATTAGTTTATCATTAATTACCTTCAGACCAGGTAGGCCTTTCCTTTGGAGAACCTCTATCTTATTGAAAAACTTCTGTACTCCTTGATCCATGACTTGAATCTTTTCCTCAAGCTGAAGCATTAGACTTCTCTTGGTTAAAACCCT
>SNQJ01S0105101.1:8468-36102 GCA_010110895.2 Picea sitchensis
ACACCTGGAGCCAATCTGCTTAGTTGGGGGGGGGGGGAACGTAAATCTAGCCGTTCATTCCAAAGTTTATACACACCTCCACCACCTTTCCACCCACAATTATTTTAACTAAGACACTGTATTCTCTCATCAAATCACGTTCGAGCTTATTGCGTCTCTGATTTAGGTGATAGTTTCTCCTCCTACGTGCCTGTAACTCTCAAGAAACATTATGGGAGGATCAATTGTGAGACATGAACCTGCAACTCTGGACAGTTTGCTGGTACACCCAGAGGCCTACCAAACATTTCTTCAGGAAGGATGGATATTGTATTTTAAGAAGTTGAAAGAGTTTAGTGAGGATGAGGTACTGGAGTTTAGTCAAAATCTTACTGAAGGGTATTCAATGGTGAATGGGGTAAGGATTCCAGTAACAAAATCAAGCATTTCTTCTGTAACAGGGTTGCCAAGAACAGGAGACCGATGGTTTAACAGAAAAACACATCTTCTGGATGCATAGAAGGGGTTCCTCATCAACACTGAGTGAGTACATACCAAGGGCATAGGTGTAGACGTTAATTCCTTACCAGAGCCATGGGGGAAAGTTGCAAAATTTCTTAAAAGGTACATCACCTATGAATGTCGATACCAAGTTGGTTTTTTTTCCTGATTTCATCTTATTATCACATATACGACATCAGAAATTGATAAACATTCCTTATTATCTCCTACAATCATTGCATAACATGGCCCATTTTGTAAAAAAATCCAAGAGCCCCAAGAACTGTGTTTCTAATCACAGACTCATCGGCCTATTAATTCGAAAAGGTATGGGCATTTCCAATAACCCATTACCTGTTGCAGCAGACCAGCCATAGTCTGTAAATCCAGAAAGGATTACACCAGTCCTTGAAACTGCAACCCATGGACCTCTTCCAGATCCTCTACCCTCGGCTGTAACAACAGACCAAACCCCTACTTTCATTGTCCTTAAGATGACTTAGAAAAGAAACCATGTAACTCGAAGCCATACTGGCACCAAACAGACAAGCCTTGACAAATTTGCATTACAACAACCTGTAGTTGTGGACAAACAAATAGATGAAGAGCCAATCGCTCGACAACAATCACAACACTTGGATGATACACCGATTATTGAAATCCAACCTCCTGCCTCTGACAAGAAAAACCCTGCTCCTACCTCTGCATTACCTAAAAAGTGAGCAAGGATAGCATGGTCCACTATAACATCAAGACCGCTTACCCCCTCTTCTAAGGCAACAAATATTGTACAGACCCCTCCTATTGCTGCTGCAATCACACATGATTCTCCTATTACTACTACAACCAATCAAGCACCTACTAGCATTACCTATGCATCTTCGTAGAAAAGGAAACGTCCATTCAAAGGAAAACCTTGGAGATCCATTGATCAAATTGGATCAACTTCAAATCATAACCCTCTGGCTGCTACAACAGAGAATTCTCTAGGGGTACAAATACCAGGTTTTACCTTATGCCTAGAACTGCAGGAAAAAATCTTCTCCTTTCAAAATGAATGTACTCAATTTGTAGCAGAATCATTAGCGCTGCCTGATGATTCTGTGCATCCCATGTTCGTTGGTGATATCTAGATCATCACAGACCCAAGTATACCAGAATATCCTCCTTGTGTGCTTGAGGAAGAACAACCTCTTCCTCCTCCAGCAACGAAGAAGCAAACCACTACTTTCATTTCTACTTTACCCAGGAGAAAAACTAGGTCCACTAGGTCTGTCGAAGCTGCAATTGAAAGACAAGATATGGAGCAGGCCATTCCTATTCTTCATCCACTATTCCCTATGATTGATGCAAAGACAGTTCCACAAGAATCAAATGTCCACGTCGAGACTGATCCACAGGAACTAGTCCTGACAGATACAACTGTTACACCAGAACCAGTTGCTCCAAAGAAGATTGTCCTACCAAAGCTAGTAATATTGGAACCGACCAACAATGTCAAGACTGCTCCACAAGAACCAGTCCTGATAGACACATATGTTCCACAAGCACCAACTATCCATGTCGAGACTGATCCACAAGAACCAGTCCTGATGGACACAACTTTTACACAAGAATCAACTTCACAACATGCTCAGGATGTACTACTTTATGAATTGTTTGCCCAAATAGAGCAAAAGATCAAGAATACAGAAAATTCCAGGATCGCTGCACTGATAACAGAGAATTATAACCTCAAGGATGAATTAAAAACCCTGAAATAAGAGGTGGCAGATGCCTAGTAGAATAATCCATAGGGGATAACCATGGACATCCTAGCACTGGAAAAAGTTGTTTTGGGAAAAAAACAAAGAACTAATGTGTTTTGAGTGTGGAAACATTTACTATGAGGTAGCATATGAGGTATTCAAAGTTCCAGTTGCTATAAGACCAACAAATGTATCAATCAAGACTAAACCTAGACTTCCTGCTACACAAAAATCAGTAAAACAGAGGAGATCTCATCGTCATAAATCAACTCCTGGTATACTAGAAGCTTGCAAACAAGAACCTTTGTTTTCTTCACGAGTTGTTACTCAAGCAACTCAAACTGATCCTGTTCTCAAGCATAAAGAAACCCAAACAGATTGTTGACTCAATAGATTTTCTTTTTGACACAACATTCTACACTACCGACACTTAGAAATTTCTCTTCACAATTTTTCACTGGAGGAGATATTGATCTACTTTAGCTACAAAATAAGGTTTGAATGTGTTTTGCATGAGGACATGAAATGTCTTCAGTTGGGGGGTATGTTAGGGCCCTTAAATGTCCCTTTTTCACTACACCTTTTGATCATTCAACCTTCTCATTCCTAAGCTAAATGACTATTATAATGAGCACCAAGACCCTTTTTCCCAAGGTATGAACTATTCATCTTGCTTTTATGTTTTCATTTACTTGGCATGTTTGATTGATAACATTCACATATTTTACCCATGAAATAATTTAACTAATGATCAAAGTGTTAGAACAACCCACTTCGAGAAACTCGTTGTTGTCACAGCTATGCGCAAATCCTGGAAGTTGTTACAAGACTTATGCAATGGGTGCCCATCAATCCTGGAAGCTGTTACAAGACTTTTGCAACAGATGCCCATCAATCCTAGAAGTTGTTACACAACTGCTACGACATAAGCCTGTTAATCTCAGAAGCTTTTACAAAAGATGCCACCAGTCCTATTGTGATACGACTACTGCAACACCTATTGATTAGAATGCTGGCTCATGATGTTGATGAAGGAGAATTCAAGATTTGGTATTAATGATATCTAACGAATAGCCTGAGAATCGTGGATTCTCAGGACTTCTCTGTTTCTGAACACTGATTGACTCTGACTTTCAATAGCAGATCTTTTGTAATGTAAAAGGTTGTTAGTATTTTTGCTTGAACTAAAGAGAGGAACGATTATTGTGCACAGACATATTTTTTTCAATTGAATGAAGAAGTGGATTGAATTTCTTTAGAAGACTGTAATCTATATTTTTGAGTGGATTTAGTGAGAAGGAAAGGGCCCACCTTCCTCACCGATTCCTCTCTGTTTCAAATTCTAGATTTAGTCGTTTTCATTGCAAATGGTTTAGCTGTTAGATATTTCTGAATACAACTATTGTTACAGGTTAGTTCATTCTTGGTGAATGCGCATAGACTTGTCTCATGAGAATTAGAAGTCAGTTGCTGAACATGGATGGAGATAGGCTTTTCCTTTTTCTGCATTAGGTTAAAATCTTGTTTTGGAGAATTAAGTGTGTGAAGTAGTTTCTTGCAATAAGTAGATTTACCTTCAACAATAGTATAGAATTTCTTCCTGCAAAAGTAAATTAGAAAGTTAGATTAAGGTAGGCAATTCATGGTTTTTGTAGATTCATCAGTTTAGATTGCAATTATGATTTTAATTCTATAAGAACTCCAGCTGTATCAACACAATTGTGTTAGCAATATTGTTTGTTTGTTTTTGTTAAAAGAACTTCCCTACTGCAATTAGATTAGAGATGCTTTCATAATCTACCATAGACTGTGCAGAATTATCTTGAACTAACAAAGTTCCTTGGGTTGACAATTCATATTGAACACTTTTATTTTCCATTCAATTAGACAATTAAAGTGCCCAACACCCAAGTGGTGCTGAAAATTGGTAAGTCCCTAAGGTTCATGATGGTATAGTTGAAAAAATTAATAAACGTGGGCTTTGACAGAAATTTCATGCTTCCCAACTTGTCTGGAGCGACACTCCAGAAGACGTCAATGTTCATTTGAGGGAACAAGACCTGGTATGTTAATTCGAGGTCGAGGATCTTGACTTTATCTACCTTTCCTTTGAGATCTCCCTTGATCTCGATCCAGGGGTCCCAGGGCTCATCTGGTACTGCATCCTTTGAAGAAACACTTTGAATTCCTATAGCTCTCGACATGGTGAGCCTGAACTATCAGCAATTTTGACAGGCAACACGTGGATTGGGGATCATGACTATAGGTTGAGGGATTACATAGGATTTTTCACGCTTTAGAATTAAAAAATGACTAAGTTCTCTCTGGGAAACAATGCATCCTACACCAAACTCACAGAACCTTATACCCAGGCTTAGTTGGCAAGTTCTATAATAATTTCTATTCATCATTACCCTATATATGCAACTTGGATCTGAGTTGTCCGAAAATACTAGTTAATGGGGTAAATCTCTCGGGTGATCTCGACATTTACGAGAAACTTGGTCAGGGACGTGGATGATTCCATACCTTACCATTTAACAGGTAATATCCCTGGTGCGAATACTGACGACATCTTCACATATCACAGATTTATGGTAAAATCGAATTCAGATGGGGTATTATAGTAGTAATAAAGGTCATGACTGGACTGGGTTCATGCAACAGATGGACTAGGATTGCGTTTGGATTCACTCTCCCTACGAACAAAAAGGAGTCCTTGTCATATTTAATAAATGTCATTAATATCTTTGTATCTCTTCTGATCCGACACTGTTGAGTAAGCAATTTTGCATCAAACAATACTTAGACAGAAAAAAAATGAACTACATCTTGCGGTGCAACAATGCACTCTTCGAATTTATTAACTGAGTTCTCATAAATTGAAAGAAAACAACTCAAATCTAACTAATATACATGCTCCTTCAGACTAGATCAACAGTCCTTTAGCTCAATTCTGAGAGATATAGGGTTTTAGGAGAGCATCGTTCAACCATTCTGGCTGCAACATACCATCCAGTTGCGTGAGTGGGAATGCTCCCAAATGTCGGATCTCTGCAAATATAAATGGTCCCAACCAATTCATGCACAACTTTCCTGGATGTTTCTGGTACCGACTTTCATAAAGTAGGACCTTATCTCCTTGAGAAAATACCTTCGTCTTAATGTGTCTATCATGCCAAGCTTTCTGCCTTACTTTTTCAACTGACTGATGAAAGTATGCTAAAAATCTAGTCTCTTCAAGTTCTTGTAAGTCCATGAGCCTCTGCGCAACTGATTCATCCTCTGACATGTGTGTAATCTGTACAATGCAAAAACATGGAGTAATGAATTCTGCAGGTACCACAACCTCTTTCCCATAAACTAGCTGAAATGGAGTGTACTTGTGGAGTTTCTTTGTGGTTTTCATGTAATCCCATAAGACTATTGGAAATATGTCATCCAATCTTCCCTATTTGTGCAATATAACTTCGTTAATCCTCTCTGTAAAATCTTGTTAAATGCTTCCACTATTCCATTGGCTTGGGGGTGGTAGGAACTACTTTTATGATCTTGGATAAAGAACTTTGCGGTAAGCTTTGCTATTGTACTACTGATGAAATGATCTTTCTAATCACTAGTTAGACTCCTAGGACATCCAAACCAAGTGATAATATTTTCAAAAATAAACCTAGCAAAACTATCAGTCGAACAATCCTAGACAATTGTTGCCTTATCCCAACATGTAAGGTAATCAATTGTGGTAATAATATACCTAGCCTTTGAATTCTTAGATGTGGGGTTGATCGGCCCAATGAAGTCAACCACCCACTTCTCAAACTTTTGTAAATATCAGACTGGTTGAAGAGGTAATTCATCTTGTCGTGATGGCGTACCCACTCTTTGACAAACATCGCATGATCTAGCATATGCCTTTGCATCCTTGAAGAGTGTGGCCCACCATAGTCCAGCTTAGAGGAATTTTTGTGTAGTGGCCTTTCCTCCAACATGACCTCCCACAAATCCACTGTGGCACTCCCACAGTATGTCTTGTCTTTCTTGATATAAGAAACATATCCTGAGGATACTATCTAGTCCCAACTTATACAATTTCCCTGTAATCAATTGATAGTTCGCTGCTCTAACCACCATATGACGTTTCTGAGTTGTGGAATATGTTTCTGGGCAGACCCTTGTACTTAAAAATACTGTTATGTCTTCCAATTATTCTGGTATGTCCTCAACCGGGAACAAGTCTGCATCTGGGAGCTGATCATCGACTGCTCCGCCACTTTCTCCCGACTCTAATCTGGATAAGTGATCAGGCCCGACGTTGGATATTCTAGGCTTAACGATCACTTCAAAATAAAATTCCTGAAATAGTAGCAACCATCGGCATATTCGTCCTTCCAACACAGGTTTGTTAACTAGATGGTTTAATGTAGAATGATCAGTAAAGAACTTAAAATGAGAGCCTAACAGATAATTTCTAAACTTCTGCAAAGCGTAGATCATGGCTAAACCCTCCCTTTCTATGTTTGTATAATTGCGGTCAACTTGTGACGACTTCCTGCTAGCAAAATATATAGGATGATCCATGTCTCTATCTCCTGGTTGCGCTAATATGGATCCCAAGGAAATACCTGATGTATCTACATGCATATTAAATTCGCTTTCCCAGTTTGGAAATATCAGAATAGGTGTTGTGTTGAGATTTTACTTTAATATTTTGAACGCTTTATCACACTCAGGGGTCCATTGGAACACTTCTTCCTTCTTTAGTAGATTTTCCATCGGTGCAGTGATTTTTGCATATCTTCTGATAAAACTACGATAATAACATGTGTTCCCTAGTGTAGAGCACACATTTTTAGCACTCATAGGTGGCGGCATGTTCATAATAACTGTAAATTTGGTTGGGTCTCAGCATATTATGTGGCCTAACAAATTTCCAGGTGGTACACAAAAGATACACTTTCTGAGGTTCAACGATATCTGCAATTCTCTACATCTATCAACATCTGACGTAGTAGTGCTACATGTTCCTTGAGAATACTATATATCATACAATCATCCATATAGACTTATATAAACTTGTGGATAAATTCTCGGAAATATGTTATTACAATCCAGGAAAAAACTGCAAGGGCGTTATTTAAGACAAATGGAATCACATTATATGAAAATGACCCCCATTCTATTAAGAATTTGGTCTTGTTCAATAATCCTTACTTGGTGATACCCCGAAAATCCATCTGTGAATAAGTAAGACTCTTTCCCCGCAACTTGTTCTAGCACCTCATCAGTAAAAGGTGTTGGGAACGAGTCATGCACACAGTTAGAGTTAAGGATTCTAGAGTATACACAGACCCTAATATCATTTGTGCCTTTCTTTCTTTGGATGACTATTGGGCTAACCAATTCTGCTTCTTCCGCTGCAAAAATAAGTCCAGCTTCCAACATCTTGTCTATTTCCCTCTTAACCTTCTCTTTCACTCTAGGGTTAAGGTGATATGGCTTATGCCTTACAGGATTTGATCCTAGTTTTAGTTCAATTTTCATCTCTTGCATAACTCCTTTAATCCCTTTTAGCTCTAAAAATTTCTTTGGGAACAAGTCCTCATACTCCCGCAATAGGCTATATATTTCCTGACTAGTCTGTGTTGGAAGATTGGTTGTTGTCATTGATGTCAACCCTAGTCATGGGTTTTTGACCACAAGATTGATGAAGTTATTTGGACATGAAGGAAAATGCACATGCAGATACAACACCAATGGATGGATAGTATACATCATGCTGTTTCCGGTGGTATGTGGCACGTCACGTAGATCCTCATGGTTGAGGAGAAATGAATTTTTGAAGATGACAAAGTGAATTGTACATGTAGGCCCTGAAGATAATTAAAGAAAATGATTACAAAATAAGAAAGTGTCAGGTCGGCCCTATTGTTAAAAGGAAGTGACATAAATGGTATAAATAAACATCATTACCATTCATTTACAGTAAAGTCGAATATCAAGGGAAAAAAGAAGTAAAGAAGGTAGGATTTCAGGGAGGATGAAGTCTTTTATTGATATGTTCTAAGGTATGTTATTTCAAGGTATCTTACCATTTTGCCTATAACTTTTTTTCTAGAATGATTCAGATGGTGAAATCTCTATAGTAGTGAGACCTGTATCTGTAGTACCTCTGGTAAAAAGTTAAGATCTTGATTAGATATAATTATGGATATACATGCTGTGGAATATAGGGTTTAATGACAGGTCTGAAACTAGTCAAAAACATGTCTTTCAGGTAAAAAGCAGATCCATAAATTTTCATACAGACTCAAATGTAATTCGACACCTTCATTGGAAATATTATGGACTTAGTTTCTTGTGTGCAAGTTCTTGAGAATCGATGTTAAATAAATGATATTAGTGATGGAAGGGCATCTTGCAAGTTGGTCTTCACAGGCAGACAGTGAATAAAAAAGTTTTATTATCTCATATGTTGGGTGGAAGGAAGGGGAGGCAGGATAGAAGTTCAAATATCTCTTTATATTGGAGGATTGTATGTCTTCCCTCTTGGAGGTTTATCCTCCTTTACATTTGGAAACTGTAGCTACTGCTGAAGTCATTACTTCCCTTAGACAAAAACTATTGATTATTTCTCTTATATATATTGTGCATGGTGTATTGTGCTGGTGTATTGGTGTAACTCTTATACTATTGTTCATTTCTCCATTGGATATATTGAATGGTTTAAGTATAAGTTGGAAAAAGGAGTTTTTAATTGTACTTGTCTTGATTCACCCCCTCTAGATTATCAACAATTGGTATCGAGCAGGTCCTTGAGAGCAGTTTAATCATTGGAAGGAAAATCCTGAGCCGAAATGGATGACCATGAGCACATTTCAAGTTGGATTCAAAAATTTGATGGAAAAGTATGCATCTTGGGTGATAGAGTGAAGACACCTAAGCTTTGGGAGTGACATTTGAAATTTTCAGGTTGTGAATATTTATATATTAATAATGCTCCAAACAGTCAAATGAGAAGAAGCTTATGAGTTGTAAATTCCAAAAGCGGACATGTATTCTAGCATCATTGACACCAACCATTGCTAGCAAAGTGATGGGATGCAAGGCCCTTCAAAGTATGGGACAAACTCAAGAATATCTATGAAGGTGATCCAAAGAGACCTTTAAGCAGGTCAAACTTCAAAGACATAGAGCGGTGAGAATTTGAAGATGAATGAAAAGGAGATATTGCAACATATCTTCTTAAACTTGATGAAGTTGTTAATACTATCCAGGAAGATTGGAGTGCTGAAAGATAGATGAATCGTTACAAAAAGTGTTGAGATCACTTCTCCTTGAGAAGTATGATGCTAAGGTCTCCATATTAGAAAGAAACTAGGGACTTGACAAATAGGCAATGGATGAATTACATGTGATTCTTATGGCATATGAAATGAGCAAAGGTACAGAAAGTGACCAGAAAAATAGCTGAAAGCCTTTAAATTCATAAAGAAGACAAAAGACAGGATAATGACCTTGATGAAGAAATATATAATTTTGTATCTTCCACTTCCTTTTTGGAAGATACAAAGGTAAGTCTTTTCTCAAATGCTTTAATTGTGGTAGAATCTCTTTTTATTGTTGAAAACTTTTACTATAAAAGAGAAGTCTCAACAATAAAAGAACTTCTACTCCAAGGACGATGACATCTCCTGGAATGAAGGTGATGAAAGAAGATAATGGAGGAGAAGTCTCTTCTATAACAAGAGAAAACGAGGATGACTGATGTAATTCTAAAAAGAAGAAATCATTTGTGAAGAAGATTGAGATAAAGAAACCAACCTTGATACCTTTTAGGGATATTCAAAGACAGTGCAGAGAGTGAATAAGAAGATGGAAATCTTGAAAAGTTGAAGCATGTTGAAACTAAAAAATAACAATATTTGAAACACAAACATAATACTAAAAAGAGTGAATTGAAGAGTAGTTGTGAAAGAAAGAGAATTACAAACTTCAAAAAGACCATTAATAGCTTGAAGGAACAATTAAATTATGAGAAATTGAAAGCGAGATAATTGGATCACACAAAAGAGGATCTACTATTGACAACAAAAGAGTTGAAGAAGAAGTTCGAAGAAAATGTGAAAAATTAGATGAGAGATCATGGCAGGTCAAATCAGCAACCGAGAGAGCAGGACTAGGATACAATGTGAGTTTAGAGACAACAAAAACAAAAGAAGAAGAGAAGAAACTGATGAAACCAACACTCGAGCAGAGTTGAACAACATGATAAGAAAAAATGATGCGAGAAGAAATTCAGAGACGTAATAGATCCTCTCTGTCAGTTATAGAAACAATCATTATAAAGGAAACTACATAAGAATAGATTGTGAGCCCAAATGGACCACACCACAAAAGGAATCACTGCATGGTATCAAAATTTCTTTCTTGGACATTGTTATACATGCAGGGGGAAATTTTGGACACAAGGCAATCAATTGTAGAATCAATAGAAGGAATAACTACAAAACTTCAAGACTAGTTGAAAATATGAATATGAAAATGTTGTGAACCTTTCAGCGGAAATAAGTAATCATTGACCCATTAATGGATCAAAATATTGTATGTTACAAGTGCAATAATCTTGGTAACAAAGCAAGAGATTCTTGGAGAAAGATGAAGGAAGATAATCTTATGCCAAATGTTTGCATACCAACTACAACATGGAAAGGAAAGAAATTCTACACAATGAAAATTTTGAATAGCATTAGTCTCTCTAAAGAATGCAAAGAAGAAGATGAATGGTTAATAGACATTGGGTTCTCATCTCATATGGTGATCAAAGCAAATTTGTCACGACTTGAAGAAAAAGATTGGAAATGTTGCATTTTGGAGATGACACATCTACCAAAATACTTGGAAAAGGAATTGCATGAATTGAGTAGAAATGTAAAAGCGGGGAAAAGAGTCTGTTGGTTGAAAGATGCGAGAAGCATAATAACCGATTATTGACAAAATGTGTGATCAAGGATACACTCTTACGTTTGATTCGAAAATGTAAATAGAAAATACTTCAGGAAGATTGGTTGCAAATAAAACAAGAAGACCAAGTAACATAAACATCTTATAAAAGGAGAAGGCAGGAAGCCTGAAAGGATTCTAAGGAATTAAAAGTCCCAAAGACCAAAAACCAGGATGAAGTATTATTGAGTGCCATGTTTAGGGGGAGCAGCCCAAAATAAGAAGGTTACCTTTCTCCATTAACTCAGGGGGAGAAAGCCATGTACCCCTTGCCATTGATGTCAAGGAAAGTGGGATCATGATGATAGGGGGTATAGTGTTGCCATCATGAAAAAGGAGATTGTTGGAAGATTGGTTGTTATCATTGATGCCAACCCCTAGTCATGAGTTTTTGACCACAAGATTGATGAAGTTATTTGGACATGAAGGAAAATGCATGAAGATAACATACCCATGGATGGATAGTATACATCATGCTGTTCAGTGGTATGTGTACGTCACGTGGATCCTCATGGTTGAGGAGAAATAATTTTGAAGATGACAAAAGTGGAGTAACACATAAGGCCACGAAAGATAGTTAAAGAAAATAATCACAAAATAATAAAGTGTCAGTTCGGCCCTATTGTTAAAGGAAGTGACATAAATGGTATCATCGTATCATTATACATTCGGTACATTACAAGTCCAAGGCCCCGAGGAGGAAATTAGAAGTAAAGGCCGGATTTCAAGGAGGATGAAGTCTTTTGGTGATGTGTTCTAAGGTATGTTATTTTCAGAGTCATCTCACCATTTTACATATAGCTTTCTAGAACGATTCAGATGGTTAAATATCTATAAGTTTGTGAGAAGACATATCAAGAATTTACCTCTGGTAAAAATTTCAGCTCTTGATTACATATAATTATGGAGAATCTTGTATTTGTGTAAAATAGGGTTTGTGGATAGTCACGAAACTAGTCAAAAATAGGTAATTACGGGTAAATCAGTCATAACTTTTCATACAGACTCAAAATGAAGTGGGACCACTTCCATTGGAAATAATTACGACTGGTTTCTTATGTTAGAGTTTCATAATCTGATGTTAGATATTGAGCCTTGAGGCATTTTGTACAAGTTAGGTCTTCTGAAACCAGGCGAAGAATTGAATAAAGTTTTATTATCTCTCATATATTCTTGGGTGGAAGGAAGGGCAAGGATAGAGAGTTCAAATATCTCTTTGTATATTGAAGGATTGTATCTTCCTCTTTGAGTTTTATCCCTCCCACATTTGGAGCTGTAGCTACCTTTGGGAGATCATTACTTCCCTTGAACAAAACTATTGATTATTTCTCATGTATATTGTGCATGGTGTATTGTGGTGTATTGGTGTAACTCTTATACTATTGTTCATTGCTCATTGGATATAATTGAATGGTTTAAGTATAAGTTTGGAAAGGTTTTAAGTGTGTGATGCAGTTCACCCCCTCTGTTATCAGCGATCGCTCATCCTAGTAGTCTTCCACCATAGCTATATTAGGTTTATCTATGGTCCCTATATTGACTGCACCACTTCAGTAAGATTTGATTATATTAACCATCAGTTTGAATAGGTATGATGTTATGGATTTCTCTACTCCCTTCTATCTCCTTAATGGCTAATTTCTCAATTCTTCTAAATCATCCAGTGTTTCCAAATCCTTCTCAATATTATAACATTATATAGGTCTCTCATCCAATTTTAGGTGAATTTCTTAGCTATGCCTTACGCATACCACTAGGTCTGATTTCCATTTACCGGTGTCGTAAAAGAATTCTTTAATTCTTTGTGGGACTAATTCAAGATCAGGGTACTTACCTATAATCGAGAAGTCCTTGAAAGTGATCTGCCAACATTTTCCAGTTGTTGTTCTGTCTTCTGGTTCTTCATGCATGAACCAAGATTTAGGAATTGGACCTAGTGAATGGGAAATACTTGGCCGAGAAGAAAGATGGTATTTTCGCAACCTACCATTGTGTCACATATTGTTCAATATGTTCTTTAGGATGAGAATGTTCATTGAAAAGTTGCGCAACTTGGAAATCCATTTGGATCTCTGGTTCCAACTTCTCTTTATCTTGAAATATATTTGATATATTTCCTTTACATCGTCAATTTTCAAACTAAGTCACTTTATTATTATTTACACCATATGGAAGCGGTGTCTCGAGAGATAAATCAATAGTGAGATCCTTTATCCTCTGCTGACAACTTCCATGATGACCGAAGGTAATATAGATCACAATTACCATCATATATTGGGTGTTCTCGACCTCATCGGTTCCAACCCATATAATTTCCCTGATAGTTGCACATCTTGTTGATCTTGAGGATGAATCGATATCAAGTACATTTAAAACCTTTCAACTTATGCTTAAACCATTCAATTATATCGATGAAATGAACAATGAGTATAAGAGTTACACCAATACCCTGATACACCATGCATTATGAGAAATAATCAATAGTTTTTGTTCAAGGGAAGTAATGACTTCCAAAGGGTAATATGATTCCAAATGAGGAGGATGGCTCAAGAGGAAGATAAAATCCTCCAATATATAGAGAGATTTGAACTCTCTATCCTTGCCCCTTCCTTCCACCCAAGAATATATGAGATAATAAAACTTATTCAATTCTGGTCTGTTCAAGAGACCCAACTTGTACGCAACTTGTGCCAGCTCAATATTTAACATCTGATTCACAATCGCACAAAAGAAACTACAGTCCGTACTCTTTCAATGGAAGTGGTCCCCTTGCATTTGGTGTCTGTATGAAAAAGTTATGACTGTTTCACCTGGAACACCTGTTTATTGAATAGTTTAGGGACTGGTCACAAACCCTATATTCCACAGGAGTGTATCTATAATTATAGCGAATCAAGAGCTGAAATTTTACCAAAGGTACCTTGATATATTCTCAATACCATGGAGATTTCACCATCTGGATCTTTCTAGAAAAGTTTTATAGAAAAAATGGTAAGGCCCTGAAAATAAACATGCTGTGTAACACATCACCAAAGACTTCATCCTCCTTGAAATCCGGCCTTCTTTTCTTCTTCTTCCTATGAGTTCGACTTGTATCAGATGAATGTATAGTGATGTTTATTTATACCATTTGTAATCACTTCCTTTTAACATTAGGGCCAGCGACGCTTTCTTATTTGAATTCTTTTCTTTTAATT
Source organism: Picea sitchensis (assembly GCA_010110895.2). Classification (NCBI taxonomy): domain Eukaryota; kingdom Viridiplantae; phylum Streptophyta; class Pinopsida; order Pinales; family Pinaceae; genus Picea; species Picea sitchensis. Next base: position 22,894 of record SNQJ01S0105101.1, read on the forward strand.
ATCTTCCCGGAGGCCTACATGTACAATTCACTTTGTCATATTCAAAATTCATTTATCCTCAACCATGGATCCGTGACGATATACATGCACGGAAGCTTGACATGATGTATACTATCCCATCCATGGGTGTTGTATCTGTATTACATTTTCCTTCATGTCCAAATAACTTCATCGATCTTATGATTAAAACCACATGACTAGGGTTGACATCAATGACAACAACCAATCTTTAACAATCCTCCCCTTTGTCATTGATGGCAACCACTCATACTCCCCTATCATCATGATCCCAATTTCTCTCCCCTTTTGACATCAATGGAAAGATTGTAATCTCCCCCGAGAGTTTAATGGAAAAAGGTAGCTTTCTTCTTTGGAGTGCTCCCCGAACATGTGGCACTCAATAATACTTCATCCTTATTTTTGGTCTTTGGGACGTTTTCTTCCTTAGAATCATTTTGTGTGGCCTATCTTCTTTCTCTTCTTCATGTGTCTGGGATGTTGATCTGTTGGGTCTTCTTGTTTAGGTTCAGCCAATCTTCCTAAGTTATTTTCTCGATTTTACATTCGAGAATCAGCGGAAAAATTAATCCCTTGATCACACATTTTACTAACTGCCCGAGTGATTATGATTCAAGTCTTCAATAATAGAACATTCTTTTCTTTTCACATTTTTCTTCCAAGATCTGCACCACCTTCTCCCAAGTATTTTGGCGGTGAGTCATCTCAAATGCAACATTTCCACCTTTCTCTTCAAAGTACGATGAATTTGTCTTGATCCCCAGTCATGTGTGAAGAACATCCCTTGTCTATGTACCATTCATATTCTTCTTTACATTTTAGAGTGGTCAATGCTATTCAACAATCTTCATTGTTTGAATAGCATTGACCGTTGAAGAATGTAAGAAGAATATGAATGGTACATCTTCATTCATATATCCGCAATCACCGTTAGCATGACCAGATAATTGCATTTAGCAGCATACAATATTTTTATCCCATCAACGGGTAAAATGAATTATAACTTTTTGTTGAAACAAATCTCTGATTATTTCCATATCTTCACATTTTACACCATTCATGTTTCTTAAGTATTTGTTCCTTTCATTGATTAAGCAATTAATTGCCTTATGTCCAAAATTTTTGCCAAAGTATAACAATGACAAGAAAGAAATTTTGATACCTTGGGTAAGTGGGCTTCTTTGTGATGAGATGCATTTGGGTTCATGATCTATTCTTACGTAGTTTCCTTCATTTTGATTGAAGCTTCTTTGATTTTTTGAAGGTAAGAGATGTCAACGGATATTCATCTCTTTTGTAATCATTCACACTCTTTAGGTATCACGGTCCGCGTCCTCATCAATGCATTGTAGCTCTTTTTCTTCTTCTTGTTGAAATTACATCTTCTTTGTATGAAGTTTCTTATGCATCAGATGTGTTAAGAAGTCTTTTGGTACTTGAGAGTTTCTTAGCTCTTCCTCAATGAGACAACTTCTTGTGCAGAGTTTTTTCACAATCTTCTTCTTTCTTTATCATTTGGACCTTCTTTACTTCTACTATTCTTCTTGCTTCTTCAAGTAGAGTTTTCAAGGAAATGGTTTCTTCTCGATTTTACAGAAAGTCTTCTAATTTTTCTTTAAGATTACAACTTTCTTTTCACAACTAACGATTCACTTTTTAGTTTTCTTTACGTGTCTTTGGGCTTGCTATTTTTTCAATCTCCAACATGCTTCAATTTTTTAAGATTCTCATCTTCTTGTCTGAATAATTTTCTTTATGATTTTCTTCTTCTTCATTGGACTTTCTTCTTGAGTGTCTTCTTTCAATCCTTGTTAGGGACATTCAAATTCAAGCGTGACCTACTCCTTCACAATTGAAAAAGAGCGGCCTCTATTTTCTTCTTTTTAATCTGAGATGTTGTAATCTTCTTCAACTTCTTCTTCTTCTTACTGCTTCTTCCCTTGCATAAGTTCTTGTAGCCTCCCAAAGATATTTTTGCTGATGCACATGATCCCACCTGGATTTCACTGAATCTGTCGATCCATCTAGGATGGTATCTATTACCAGGTTGTTGTTGTTCCTTTGCTTCCTTAAAGGCTGCAGTCTTTGGTTTCTTGAAGCATTATATCCTGAAACAGCTGAGAACCAAACATCGCCCCAAGAGATTTCAAGTAGTTTCCATTCTATTTTTCACGGTATTCAAAATTGCTTCCGTAAATGGTGGAATCCCATTTGGAATGTTCCTTCCATTTTGCATAGGATCTTCCTTCAGTGGTTAAAGCATGCTTGAGGTAACCAGCTCGATACCAATTGTTACGATCTTGAGGGGGTGAATGGGTATCAAAATTACAATTTAAAAAGCCCTTTTCAACTTATGCATAAACCATTCAATTATATCCAATGAAATGAACAATAGTATAGAGTTACACCAATACACCCTGATACACCCATGCACAATATGAAATCAATGGTTTTTGTGTTCAAGGGAAGTATTGACTTCCAAGGTAGCTAGCTTCCAAATGTAAAAGGAGGGATAAACCTCAGAGAGGAAGATACAATCCTCAATATAAAGAGATTTGAACTCTCTATCTTGCCCTTCCTTCCTGAAGAATATATGAGGAGATAATAAAACTTTATTCAATTAGAATGTGTTCAAGACCAAATTATTACAACATGCTTGGCAGCTCAATATTTAACATCGATTCTAAAACTCACACAAGAGCTAAGTGGTACTCTTTCCAATGAAAGTGTTCCCACTGCATTTGGAGTATGTAGGAAAATTTTATGACTGTTTTACCTAAGTTTCTTTGTTTATTGATAGTTTAGGAGGTGGTCACACCAAACCCTATATTCGAGTGTGTCCATAATTAGAGAATCAAGAGCTACAAGTTTTTCCACAGAGTGTACCTTGATATGTCTTCTCTAAATGCCAGATTTCCATCTGACTCATTTCAGAAAACAAGTTATAGAAAAGATGGTAAGATAACCTGAAAATAACATGCCATAGACCTGTCCTCAAAAGACTTTGTCCTCCCTTAATCCCGACCTTCTTTCTTCTTCTTCCTCGAAATTTGACTTGTATCCAAATGAATGTATATTGATGTTTATTTATGCCATTTATATCACTTCATTTTAACATTAAAATTGAGCGACACTTTCTTATTTTGTAGTTCTTTCTTTAATGATATCTTCGGGGCCTACATGCGCACAATTCCTTTGTCATCACAAATTCATTAATTATCTTCAGGGCCTACATGTACAATTCACTTTGTCATCTTCAAAAATTCATTTCTCCTCAACCATGAGGATCCACGTGACGTGCCACATACCACCAGAAATAGCATGATGTATACTATCCATCCATGGGTGTTGTATCCGCATGTGCATTTTCCTTCATGTACAAATAACTTCATCAATCTTGTGGTCCAAAACCCATGACTAGGGTTGACATCAATGACAACAACCAATCTTCCAACACATCTTATTGAAAATATTTTATATGAGCCTTGTTGACAACTATTAAATGCCATTTCTTAATCTTCCTCCGATGATTGTATGCTCCTCCAACTCATTGATCCATCATTCATAGGATTTATGTAGTCTTCTCTCATTTCTGTTGTTATAGTGTACAACCGATCCAAGTATTCTCCCCCCATATTGTTGTACGTTTCCTCCATGTATCAAGAGTATGCATATAGATCCAAGGGTTGAACTACTTTTATTCCATTTGCCTCGAATGTGATAGTGTCTTTCTTTAGTTCAATCATCACATCGTTTTCATAAGGCCAATCAATACCAGGTAGTTTAGGATAAGGGTCCTTATCCCCCATGATTTCAACCACCTCAAAATCATCTACAGTATTCACTCCCACAACATCTATTTCTACATTCTCTAGTCTTCCTATTGGGAAAATACAATATTGATTGGCCATTCTTAACTCAATTGAGGAATATGTCAACTACGACTTTCCTAAGGCTTCCCAAGTCTCTTTAGATAGTATATTAACATCATATGCTAGATCTAACATGACATCCTTAATATCAAACTCATCTAGCTGGGATACTGATATAAACTCTTTTCCAGTTCATACTTTCCTTCTCTACACTCTTTGAGTATTCTTCTTAGGAAGATTAGTCCTTATTCACGTTTTTGGAGATCCTTCATTCCCTAGAAATAGGTATAGTGCATTGCACAACTTCTCTGTCAACTGGTCATTTCCAAGAATATCATAAAATAATTGAAACCAAAGGTCGACTACATTTTGTGGTTTCTCAGGTTGTCTCATTGGAACTACATGGTTTCTAGGTGCGGGGGGTGAAGCAGGGACTTGCACGATCCTAAGGTAAATGATAGGTTGATGGGGTTTCTCTTGCATCTTAGGTCCAGGGATATTATGAAATACTTCTATGACATTTTTAAAGAATAAATTATGTTTCATAGGATCGTACATGTCCTCCTTAGGCGCTGCTTTTCAGATCTGAGGAAAATTGTTAGCATCTGTTCCAGTCTTTGCCCCTCCTCGAGTAACGATATTAAGGTTGGGAATTTTCTCTTTAATAACTCTCTTTATCTCAGAACTGATGAGGTTAGTTCCTCGTTGATGTAACTGATATTCCCATTTTGCAATTAGTTCTAGGAAGTCTTCTGTTGCATGCTCTTTGGTTCTGCACTGAGAGCACCATGGTCGCCTCGAATGAGGACAATCTCTAGCCATGTGGCCTTTCTCATCATAGTTGTAGCATCTTCTTGGTCCTCTTCCCTTGGTTCTTCCTCCTTTGAAGTCTCCTCTAGCTCCACCTCCTTGGCCTCTCTCTGGTCCCTAAGGGGTTTTATTCACCATGAATGTTGTTTGATCCAGCCTGTCCACAAGTAATCCAATGCTCTACATTTATTGGTAGTATGTGTGGTAGATGCACATAAATCACAGTGCATGGTATTCAATAATGTTTAATACTTTTGTATAATGGGGCATTGTCTTGGCCCATGCCCATGGATTCGACAAATCTCGCAATACTCAACTTCTGGCACTACTTGATTACTTGGAAAAGCATGATATGGGGTGGGGTTATAACATGGTAAATTCACATATACTTGTGCAACTCCTCCCGTGGGTCCTGATGAAGGTTCCATCGAATTATGAGGAGGTTCCATTCCCCTCATTCATGGACATTCGTTCACCAGATGTCCTTTTGTGTAACATTTGGTACACCAAACTTGCAGTCATTCTGGTCTAGGTATTGTCAATTCTTGGATATTCTCTCTAAGCGCTAATATTTTCCCTTGTAGTTGCGCCAAATTTGCATCTGCTGGGGGTATGGTCACTCTTAGGTTCCCCAGATATCCTTCCATGGATTCAATCTTCATTGATTGTTCCAAGGCATCTGTTAAAGTGGCTATCCATTGTTGCGTTAATGGAATCCATGTTAGAGGTAGCAATCCATGAATATACCATTCTCTTTGATGTTCCTCATGAATTGGATGCGCTAACCTCCCTATGGCATATTTAAACTTCTGGATATATTCCCAAGCTGATTCAACTTCCCTTTGTTGAATCTAACACAACTCAGATATAGCTTGTTGTTCTGACTGAGGTAGCTTAAAATCCTCTATTAACTTTGTTCTTACCTGGTCAAGTGTGAATGCTTGACCTTGCATTCCTAGCAATCCTGGCTCAATAACCTTCATGTAATATTTGAGAGAACGACCTCTCAAGGTAGTCTAGAACTCCACCAATTTATTCGCATCTGGAGTCCCTCTAGACCCCCAGATTGCTTCACATAAGAATCAATGTTTCTCAACATCTTTGTCTCCCTTACCCTAGAATCTTGGGTATTGAGCAATCGAACCTCCCGCGTACCAACCATTGTTTATCTTGCTTCTCCTATCAAAATAAAACCTAACGATCCTGGTTGTGACCTACTGGGGGATCACAATATCCTCCCAGTACTCTCTCTTCCTAGTTGTGACTGACTAACTGTATGTACTGGAACATAATTAACATAATAATGTAGTATATAATTTACCACTTGTATAGAATACACTTGGGGTATGGGTGATTCAGTGTTGGCATCACCGGCTTCGAGGTGGGTTTCTTTGATCTGGGGGGTCTCATTCTCATCCTCTGGGGCAGTCTCTTCAGCTGGATTCCCGATCTTTCCTAGCATCGGGGATGAATATTCTATTTATTCTTCAAGATCCAGGTCGACTTACTTCTACCTTGCTTCTACACCTTGTCCTTCTTGTTAACCCTCCTGTGGACTTCTTTCTCTCTACGCTTCTCTCTCACTTAATCTTTGACTGGGAAATCTTTCATGTCTTCTCATATTTCACAACTCTTCCATCTATCCTTCCTCTACTTCTCCTAGTTCAACTTCTTTCCGAAACTTCTCGGATTGTTTTACTGCTTTCTTTATCTCACCGAGCCACCATTTCTCAACTATGGTGACTCTTTTCAAGGCTCACTCATCTCTTGAGTCCATTTCTTATCAAAGAACCCTCTTCCCTCACTCAGGATATGACTCCACCGCAAACTCACACCACCCCAAGTGAGGGTGTTTACACTTCCATCTCAGTCAGGGACATAGTCAACATTCCCTCTTCTATCAAGAAAACCTTGATCCACAGGGGGATTTCTCTCAATAGTCTTCCCCTTGCGTATTTCTTGAAATCCTCTTCTGCCTATGAAAAATATCGGTGATTCTCAGTTGCAAGCTCAATACTGTATCCTTCTAGTGTTGTCTTGACCCATAAATCAATTGCTCACGTTACTGGACTATCCAACCGATGAAGTGTTGCGATATTTCCTCTATCCCAAGCGCATGTCTTCTTGACTCGTTCTTGGAATTCTGGAGCTTCTTGGGGCCATCTATCTAGTGGAAAAGTTATTCCGAGAAATTAACCTTGAATATCTCGTACTGATCACTCGATCTTTCTAAGTAGAGGACTACCTCCTATGTATATTTCATAGATTTTCCTCTCATATCCTCTTCTTTCCATATGAAGGCATCACAACTTCTCTCCCACCAGTGGTGAATATCAGATCTGAGAATATGTGAAATCATTCTCCCTATAGGTTCCCTTTTAATGCAAGTCTTGAAAACAAAACCATTTTGTTGGCACATAATTGATTAGACCAGGGTCCTTCTTAGGTTACCAAAAAAAGGTACCATGTAGTCTAGAGCACTRGAATTTTCATCTCCTCCAAAGAGAATAAGTCTCATCCGAAGTGAAACCTAGAAAGAAGGATAGGGAAGGGTAAGAAGAATACTTAGGTGGGTTCCCATAACCTTCAAGATTCACCATGATCCTGTGCAAGATATACTAACTAAAGAATAGATTTGAACTCATTCATACTGGAACTAATGATACTTAAGTTGGGAAAAACATTCATACATAGATATATCATATGGATCCCATCAAGAATAAAGAAGTACTATAAATTTTCAATGCATAATTATAAAAACATAATGACACGTTACATTTCAAAAATTTCAGGTCCTTTGTGATCTATTATCTTCAGAACTTATCGAATACAATCTTAGAGATACAAATTAGTACTCTGTTACAAAATTCTGACTACAGACTCATGTCACAATGCTCTATCTACCCAAAACTGTATACTGATTACATTTACAGAACCTTTTCTCAACTAAAACCCAACAACAACATCTGACTAACAAAAACAAAACTTAGCCTATCAACACTAGCCAACCCAAGCCAACCCTTTTACAATAGGATTCATTTGATATATAGGCTAAGTGGGATCTTCTGGCTTTGGGCTTGCATGATTTCTTGTTCTGTTGTAACTTCTTTTGGCTCAATGGTGTTGCGTTGTCCCTTTTCTCAAATGATTTCTATTTCTTTCCCTTGCTCCACTATCCATATTCTCTTGTATCTTGCACAAATCGTATTAAACCAAAAATGTGATTGTAGTCCTTCTTGCGCAACTTCAAATCCAAAAACGAAGGGCCCAACAGGTTGTTATGATCCTCATCAATTAAATCCAACAAAGTATTGGTTTGGTGGGGGTTTAACTCAACCATTCCTGGTTCCCCTCACCATCTCTTTCATAGCATTCATGGTCTCTCTTAGCACACCCCCCCCTTCTAGCCGTCATGAAACACTTATCCATTTTCTAGTAAATAACATAATTTACATTCATTGACCTTTTATTGAAAGGTCCATCAAATTAAACATTGATAGATATTGAGTTTTCCATAGTCTCTTGGCCCATATAGTTATATTTACAAACTGGGGGAAACAAGGGTGTTACAACATTGTTCCTTGGCAAATGAAGACCTACAACAAACCATGTCATATCCTGGAAAATAGAGTTATACCACCAAACCATGTTTCTTTCAATGATTCTAGTTATCTATTCATTCATTTGTAACCCAAGAGCCTCTTCATTCTTCTTTGCTTCAATACTCATACATGTATTAACAGGAACAATCTTATGTCTTTCCTAATTCCTCCCTTTCTTTTGTTTAATTTTTTGCTGAGGAGGAGATTTAGTAGATTATCAAAATAGTGTTTGAAAATTTCCAAGATCATCATCACTCTATTCTTCTAGTTGATCTCCTCTTCAAAGTTCATTATGATCATCATCATCATCATTGTTTTGTGAAACAAAAGCTTCTTTATCCTTTTCTTGAGAATTTTCTTTTTGTATTTTGTTGGGTAATGGATAATTTATTTGCAGGATATTATCAAGTCACATTTTTCTTTAGAAGTTTTCTTTTCTTGATATTGATCCACTTATATGCATAACTATGATTTTCATATACTTATCGGACACTTTGCCCATCATTCTCTTATTGTCAATTTTATCAATTTCAGGTGCAATATCTTCATCACTTTTCTTCCTTTGTACTTTAGATTTTCTTCTCCATATCTTCTTATAATTTTCCTTAATTTTGGAGATACTTGCCTTCATGGAATAATTTGGAAATCTACATTCACTAGCCTTATGACCATAATTGTTTCATTTTTGGCATTCAGTATTGAAGTCTTGTAAGGGAGAGAATGAGATATAATTTCTTCCTTCTGCATTATTCTTATTGTTTTCATATCTTTGAACATTTCTTGGATTGTACTTTCTATAATATTTATAGTGTACTGCTTTATGTCCAAAATTATTGCAGGAAAAGAAATGTCCAAGGAAAATATATTGATTTATGTTAGAGGGATTCCTTCTGATGATTCTATTATTTTAATCATCTTTTTCTTAAGTAGGGAGTGCAAATTCCTATTTACTTGGGACAATCTTCCATGGTATTGTCCTTGCCTTATTTTCTTCTATTCTTATGGAGTTCTTAAGAGCATCTGCATAGTTGATTGGTTGTTTGYCATTCTTTTTTTTTGTAAAGGGATCATATCCTAGTCCTGTATTATAATTTGATGATCTCTGAATGCTAATAATGTTGTTTAGGATTTTTGAATTGTTTTCAAACTCGGTCTGAATGTCTTCATTTTCTGGTTTCCCTTTTAGTTGGATTACTTCATGTTCCAATATCTTACATGTTTGTTGTTTTTCGTTGTGTTCCTTATTCAAGATTTCTTCTTTTCTTTTTATTTCTTGGATTTGGGTTTTTAACTCAATAATCAACTGTTCTGAATCACTAATAGTTTTGAAAACCTCCTTTTCTCTTGATTTTATAACTTCTTAAAAATTTAGAAGTTGTTCCCTTAGAAACTTGTTTTGATTTTTAGATTTTCTTAGTTCTTCAATTTAACGAAGAAATTCTTCCTCAAGGTTCACTTCTTCTTCATATTTTGAATTATTATCATCTTGAGTTTTCATTCCCATAAATATAAGCTCCAGATCCTCTTCTTCACTTTCTTCAGATGAGCTACTGTCTTCTTGGGTAAATAAAGTTTTCTTCTTCTTGTAGAAATTCCTTTTATCTTTGGTTTTCCTCTTCTTATGATCTTTCAAAGCTTTTTCATAATCACCTTCCTCTTTATTAGGATAGGTACATTTATTGGAAAAGTGTCCAATTTTTCCATAGCTGAAACATATTAGAAGAAACTTTCCTTTGTATTTTCCAATCCCTCTCTTGAGTTTCTTCATGAAGTTGGCAACTTATTCATTAGATATCTCTAATAACTCTTCACTGGTCTTTTTCTCATGCTTCTTCTTTGTTTTAGAATCCGTAAAGGTTGTTTCTCCTTTTTATAGTTTTTCATGTCCTGTCCTCATATCATATGTTGTAAGAATTCCATGGAGCTCATATACTGTGATTTTGTCGAGGCTTGGTCTATCTTCAATTGTAGAAATCTTGGCATCATACTTCATAGGTAATGATCTTAAGATCTTTTTCACAATGTTTGTCTTTAATTTATTCTCCAGCTACTCTGATTGAGTTAAGTACCTCATCTACTCTACGAAGATATTCAACAATGTTCTCTTCTTCTTTCATCTTCAAATTTTCAAACTGAGCTCTGTAGGTTTGTAGTTTGGCTTCCTTGACATTGTTGTCTCCTTCATATATAACCTTCAGTTTTTCCTAGATCTCCTTAGATGAATTACAATGCATTACCTTCACAAATATAGGATTTTTTAATCCTCCTAGAATGACATTGATTGCTCTTGAGTTGTCATTGCAGATATTATTTCCTACAATATCTGTGAGTGGAGTAGTTGGTGCGGTGTACCCATTTTCTACATATTTCCAAACATTAAAACCACGATCCATAATGTAGCTTTTCATTCTTATTTTTAAGAGAACATAATCATCTCCTTTAAACAATCATGTTTTGCTGGAATATATTCCCTCTTGTTGATCCATTTCTTTTGGGATCCACCTTTCAATTATTAGACTATGCTGAAGGCACTGGCTCTGATACCAATTGTTGGAAATACTGAGGGGGGGGAGGAGGGAGGGTAAATCAATATTACATTTTTAAACAATTAGTAATTAATTAGTTATTTTATTAATCACCATAATATATCAACAATGAACTTGTATTTAAAATCAATTATATAAATATAATTAACAAGAATTACAAAGTTTATAAAGAATAATATGTGATTGTGAAGGACACCAATCCTCTTTAGATAACTAACTCTTGGAGACAAAAATCCTCTTCTTTAGGGAACCAACCCTAAGAAGAACCAACTCCCTTATTTTAGGGAAACAACCCTAGGAAACACCAACTCCCTTGTTTTAGGGCATCAACTCTAGGAAGCACCAACTCCCTTGTTTTAGGGAATCAACCCTAGGAAGCATAAACTCCCTTGTTTTCACACTTAGTAAAGGATATGAATCCTTCCTTGATCCTCCCTTGCACCCTCACTACATAAGTATCTTCAATTTTCCTTCTTGGACTCTGCTTCTGCTTTTGATCTTTTGATATTGAAAACATAAACAATTTCTTATCACCATATATTTTTGTTTATATAATATTCCAACAGGTGTGAAATTGAACCATTATGTCCTTCATACATAACAATGCACCTCTTCATTTTTTTTAAAAACAAATAATGTTTGTATTTTAACTTATAATTAATATATTCCTCTATTATTATTCATACATTATCGTGAAGGCTCTTCAATTTAGTAAGAGGGATAATTCGTCATCATATATATGTTGATCAAACTTTTAAGAGTCGATCACACACATGGATCGACTTCATTATTTCGATCCCACACTTTCGTTGCATCCTTAGTTCTCAATGGATCAAAATAAAGCTTTTACTCTGCTATCTGGTGCATTTTCCTTACCTAAAATGGACAGGTGGTAGCTTGTGACTCCCCTTTTTTTTGCATATGACCAAAATGTCATGACCAACAACTAGATACATAAGTCACAATGCTTGTTTTATGTTTTAGCCCATAGGAACTTCACTTCACCAAGTGACCATATATCATGACCAGGTGTTAACCCAGTTGCCCCTTTAACTCATCGCCACTTTACCTATGACCAAGGGTGAATACATATGAGGCTTTATCGCGGAAGTTCAATATCATCCTTCAATTATTTTTATTTGATCTTGATATGATAGTTTGGAGTTAATCTCTTGTTGAATGGAGGATTCTTGATTATCTAGAGGCTAAAAACAATCAATGGTTAGGACTTAATATGTAGTTGACATGAATGGTTCTCATTCACTACGAGACTTCGGTGATTTGTGAATCTGGGACTTCGGTGATTCGTGAATCCAGGACTTCGGGTTTCTATAATTTTGATGTTGAAAAATTCCTCCGGAGTTTTTCCTACCGAATAAGTCATGAAATGTCAATGATCGCTTGTTGTCGGTTAAATCTTCATGCTTACTCTATTATTTCACTACACTTGATCAACGATCGAGAATCCTCCTGAAGTAGATCAACGGTTAACATTAATTCATGACTTCAATGTTGAGTACTTCAGCCATTTTTTCTAGTAGGAGAAGTTGGACATCCTCGGAGGATGTAATCCAAGAGTGATGTGGAATGATGATGTCACCTATGATATGGACCTTTAGTGTGTGTTCCATGTGTCACCCTAGTTTGTGACTTTTACATTCCTTATGTTCCACATCCACCTTGACACTTGTCACCATTTGATTGGGTCATGTGTTATCTATTTATGACATGGACCATTTGATTGGGTCATGTGTTATATATTGCATATTGTGTCTCCTTTCTACATTCCTCCATTGATCGTTGAAGTGATGAATATATCTACCATCATAGACCTTCAACTGTTTGATCTGACAACCTTTATTACCTCTAGGGATCTAGAGTTTGATATTTACTGGTTTATATGAACTTATTATCGCTGGAGTATGTCAATTCCAGAGTCGACCACCTCCTTTCCTTTAGTTCGATCTGACGATTATACATTTCCATTCCATATCAACAGTCAATTATTAATTCTAGATCAAATATTTATCTAACAAGTCTTATTATTTCACTCTCCTAGATCTGATGACTGACTAGATTATGGCTATAATTCCAATGGACTGAATCCAACGTGTCCATGTGGACATTTATCTGTTGACATGGTACTAGATGATTTGATTCTGCGTGTCACCTTCTAGATTGTTGATTAGATCTTACAATATATGTTATTTGGATATTCCTATCAGATCATATAGCTAGTGGGATTTCACGAATTTGTGATTTCACGATTTCATTTCCTTTTCTTTGTCTCCAATAAACATCAAAGTGGAAAAGTTTCATAGTTTTGAAGCTTCTCCTTCTTGGATTTGATCAATGACTGAT
>SNQJ01S0105101.1:38549-54000 GCA_010110895.2 Picea sitchensis
GTAAGAATTCCATGGAGCTCATATACTGTGATTTTGTCGAGGCTTGGTCTATCTTCAATTGTAGAAATCTTGGCATCATACTTCATAGGTAATGATCTTAAGATCTTTTTCACAATGTTTGTCTTTAATTTATTCTCCAGCTACTCTGATTGAGTTAAGTACCTCATCTACTCTACGAAGATATTCAACAATGTTCTCTTCTTCTTTCATCTTCAAATTTTCAAACTGAGCTCTGTAGGTTTGTAGTTTGGCTTCCTTGACATTGTTGTCTCCTTCATATATAACCTTCAGTTTTTCCTAGATCTCCTTAGATGAATTACAATGCATTACCTTCACAAATATAGGATTTTTTAATCCTCCTAGAATGACATTGATTGCTCTTGAGTTGTCATTGCAGATATTATTTCCTACAATATCTGTGAGTGGAGTAGTTGGTGCGGTGTACCCATTTTCTACATATTTCCAAACATTAAAACCACGATCCATAATGTAGCTTTTCATTCTTATTTTTAAGAGAACATAATCATCTCCTTTAAACAATCATGTTTTGCTGGAATATATTCCCTCTTGTTGATCCATTTCTTTTGGGATCCACCTTTCAATTATTAGACTATGCTGAAGGCACTGGCTCTGATACCAATTGTTGGAAATACTGAGGGGGGGGAGGAGGGAGGGTAAATCAATATTACATTTTTAAACAATTAGTAATTAATTAGTTATTTTATTAATCACCATAATATATCAACAATGAACTTGTATTTAAAATCAATTATATAAATATAATTAACAAGAATTACAAAGTTTATAAAGAATAATATGTGATTGTGAAGGACACCAATCCTCTTTAGATAACTAACTCTTGGAGACACAAATCCTCTTATTTAGGGAACCAACCCTAAGAAGAACCAACTCCCTTATTTTAGTGAAACAACCCTAGGAAACACCAACTCCCTTGTTTTAGGGCATCAACTCTAGGAAGCACCAACTCCCTTGTTTTAGGGAATCAACCCTAGGAGGCATAAACTCCCTTGTTTTCACACTTAGTAAAGGATATGAATCCTTCCTTGATCCTCCCTTCCACCCTCACTACATAAGTATCTTCAATTTTCCTTCTTGGACTCTGCTTCTGCTTTTGATCTTTTGATATTGAAAACATAAACAATTTCTTATCACCATATATTTTTGTTTATATAATATTCCAACAGGTGTGAAATTGAACCATTATGTCCTTCATACATAACAATGCACCTCTTCATTTTTTTTAAAAACAAATAATGTTTGTATTTTAACTTATAATTAATATATTCCTCTATTATTATTCATACATTATCGTGAAGGCTCTTCAATTTAGTAAGAGGGATAATTTGTCATCATATATATGTTGATCAAACTTTTAAGAGTCGATCACACACATGGATCGACTTCATTATTTCGATCCCACACTTTCGTTGCATCCTTAGTTCTCAATGGATCAAAATCAAGCTTTTACTCTGCTATCTGGTGCATTTTCCTATACCTAAAATGGACAGGTGGTAGCTTGTGACTCCCCTTTTTTTTCATATGACCAAAATGTCATGACCAACAACTAGATACATAAGTCACAATGCTTGTTTTATGTTTTAGCCCATAGGAACTTCACTTCACCAAGTGACCATATATCATGACCAGGTGTTAACCCAGTTGCCCCTTTAACTCATCGCCACTTTACCTATGACCAAGGGTGAATACATATGAGGCTTTATCGCGGAAGTTCAATATCATCCTTCAATTATTTTTATTTGATCTTGATATGATAGTTTGGAGTTAATCTCTTGTTGAATGGAGGATTCTTGATTATCTAGAGGCTAAAAACAATCAATGGTTAGGACTTAATATGTAGTTGACATGAATGGTTCTCATTCACTACGAGACTTCGGTGATTTGTGAATCTGGGACTTCGGTGATTCGTGAATCCAGGACTTCGGGTTTCTATAATTTTGATGTTGAAAAATTCCTCCGGAGTTTTTCCTACCGAATAAGTCATGAAATGTCAATGATCGCTTGTTGTCGGTTAAATCTTCATGCTTACTCTATTATTTCACTACACTTGATCAACGATCGAGAATCCTCCTGAAGTAGATCAACGGTTAACATTAATTCATGACTTCAATGTTGAGTACTTCAGCCATTTTTTCTAGTAGGAGAAGTTGGACATCCTCGGAGGATGTAATCCAAGAGTGATGTGGAATGATGATGTCACCTATGATATGGACCTTTAGTGTGTGTTCCATGTGTCACCCTAGTTTGTGACTTTTACATTCCTTATGTTCCACATCCACCTTGACACTTGTCACCATTTGATTGGGTCATGTGTTATCTATTTATGACATGGACCATTTGATTGGGTCATGTGTTATATATTGCATATTGTGTCTCCTTTCTACATTCCTCCATTGATCGTTGAAGTGATGAATATATCTACCATCATAGACCTTCAACTGTTTGATCTGACAACCTTTATTACCTCTAGGGATCTAGAGTTTGATATTTACTGGTTTATATGAACTTATTATCGCTGGAGTATGTCAATTCCAGAGTCGACCACCTCCTTTCCTTTAGTTCGATCTGACGATTATACATTTCCATTCCATATCAACAGTCAATTATTAATTCTAGATCAAATATTTATCTAACAAGTCTTATTATTTCACTCTCCTAGATCTGATGACTGACTAGATTATGGCTATAATTCCAATGGACTGAATCCAACGTGTCCATGTGGACATTTATCTGTTGACATGGTACTAGATGATTTGATTCTGCGTGTCACCTTCTAGATTGTTGATTAGATCTTACAATATATGTTATTTGGATATTCCTATCAGATCATATAGCTAGTGGGATTTCACGAATTTGTGATTTCACGATTTCATTTCCTTTTCTTTGTCTCCAATAAACATCAAAGTGGAAAAGTTTCATAGTTTTGAAGCTTCTCCTTCTTGGATTTGATCAATGACTGATCATTGATTAGTTCGATCTAATGGTTTATATTTAATCTTGTTTCCACCAGTAATCAAATGAATGTGAATGCTCCCAAACTTCATTCCTATCCTTGATCAACGGTCACAATCACTTGAAGTGTTTTGCACATGATTTATCTACCTATAGAAATTTGTTTATGCTTCAGTTGAATGCACCAACTCTTGAGCTTTAGGTTTATATTGGATTCCTCTGCACCTCGCGCTATGTATTTTGTGCATCTTACTATGTTATCTCTCCTGAGCTTTAGGATCTCGAGGAAATATAATTACAATACCATATTTATCTTCTTGACATTAATGCCAACACCATAATACCATGTCCAACATTGATCATACTAGCCTTCTTTGACATCAATGCCAACACCATAACACCATTTCCAACACATGGCTCTAATAAAATCCATGTTTCCTGTAATCAACATGGAATTCCCCATGAATTTCCTTTCATTAGCATGCTAGTTGAAGGAAATGGAGCAATTACATTGCCCTCTTATCTCCACATCTAGTTTAGTAGGAATGAATGGTGGATAATGGCTTAGCTTGGTCCATAATGGTCCAACATATTTCATTCCCTTTCTAAAGAGAAGAAAAATTGTCTAGCATAGCCCCCAAATGGTCTAGAATACCCTTTTGAATGGTGAGGAATAACCAACAATGGTCATGAATGATCCCAAGACTCAATTCCAACCTTTTGCTAGAATACTCTTGCATGTACATATGAGGTGGTTACATTTATGAACAATCTAGGAAAAAACACATCTTAAGGAAAGGAGAAATGTCAAAAATAAGGAAAGATCAAAGGTTTCTTAAGAAACCAATTGTCAACATGGTTAATTCACCTTCCCCCATGGTGCTTTGAGGATGTTTTTAACCCGAAGTGTACTTTATTTTATTAAATATTATTATATAATAATTCCAATACAATTGAAGTGGTAGTAGACTTACCATAATTACCACATGATTATTCTACTCGCTTCAAAAGGTCGCGCCATCTCAATATCTTGTGATGGGCCTTGGCCTTTTATTGTGTACTTGAAAAATTCATATCAACATATTATTTATTAGGGGTCCATATATTAGTTAATTGAATAGCTCTTAAAAGTTGATTCATAGTTGTGTGGAGACTTTAATAATGTGGAGTCTGAAGATGATAATTGGGGTTAACCTTGCTTTGTCAATGGGAATGTATTACCTAGAATGTCCTTAAGACTAAAATTGCGCTCTAAGACCTCAATACGTACAAAAAAGTAGAATATTTTGAGTTATGGTTCAATTGGTATACTCTTAGAGTTGATTATGAATGAATTATCAAGCATCTTGACATAGTTATGTTGTCAAAACAATTTTTTTTTTTTTTTAATATGTAATAAGAAGGATAGTGTGAATTATGAGGTAGGTTACCCTATCATACCATCATCTTTCCATATTCTCCATAACCTGGGGAGTGGCCAAGATGTGAATTCCCAAATATAGGTCTATGCTCAATGTTTCTCATGTGTAGTACCCAATGTGTATACAATAAATTAAGTGGATACCCAAGCCATGAAGGGAAGGTGTAACACCATTGGAAAAGTTACAACCTTGATGCAATGATTTCACCAAAAAATAAAACTCATGTAATTCTCATGCTATAAAGATACCAAAAGAAGAGTTTGAAGAATTTACTCAATAGTGGTATTTTACATCGTATGATGAATCTCTATAAGAAAAAGTTATTAAGATTAGACAATTATTGAATGTGGGTGGAATTCAGCAAGCCCAAGGTGCCCATATTCATTCCAGGCTTCATTATAATTGGGGACCAAACAACTAAAGGATTTTTCCAAAGCTCTTGCTACAAAGGGGGACTTTGAAAACTGGAGCCTCAAAAACTTTAGTCAAATGGGTGACCAACTAGGAGGACATTGAACATAATTTTTTAACCATGCATTTTTATCAATCTCAAGGTATCATTGGTGCACATAGGATGGCCATTATGTGATATGAATTGGATCCACACAAGAACAATTGGCTACCCACATAGGCTCTACAATGATCAAAATTGGCAAGGTTTGAGGCTTCAGATGATGAAGTAGACTGGCTTGTTGGAATGAAATGACCCATTCCATCATGATTGATGTCCATCCATGCTTTTAATTAAATCATAAGGAAAGAAAATGAGATGTAAGTTCAAGGAAGAATATTTTTGTTAAAAATTATATGTATTAAAAATTAAAGCTTTCTTCAGACCTCTTCCCCAAGGTACATGAAAAAAAACACAAGGGAGGAGAAACAAAACTGGGGGAAGACAAAGGGTTGTGTATGCTATACCTTCTAACTATCCCCCAAATGATCCATCCTCCTATGTCATGTTTCCTCACAAGAGAAGAGGGGTTCTTTGGATGATAATGAAGAAGAATGCTACCCAAAATTCATTGAGGAACATAAATATGAACCAAAGAGTTTGTAACTTGTCCATTGTTACATAACAAATATCCTAAATGAAGCCAATTGAATAATGATTTTCCCATTTCGATTTCTAGCCTAAACTATAATGTCCCCCATTACAAACTCTAAAAAAAATGCTTTGATACCAATCTGTAACGTACCCAACTTCCTACTAAGAAATACTACTCCAAAATCTAGTGCGCAGGTTCTACTCTATATCATTAGTTTGCAAATAAATACTTGAAGTAATGCACTCGACCCCAAGTCGGGTCATTCCACACAAAATTTTCTCTTCTCACACAACTTATAAAAATAGAAGTAACACAATACAACTGTGCGCACAAGCATACTGAGCACGCAACATTATTATGCATGTAATCTACTCTGAACATGTGATCTCTACTACATGCACAACCATTCTGGCATCGCACATAAATTTTGTTCTCCTTGTGTGCGTTGAATGCTTCCTTGCATACACAAGTGAATCTAGCCTCTTGTGGATACAAATTAATTCCTTGTTCCCACGACCATTCTAACCTCGCCTCAGATAATCATGACCATTATTATAGGGTTAATTTAACACGAATAACAAATAACAATTGTCATACTATGCATATATGACTACACATATTGAATATCAACACCACACTTTCATGTGCAATCAACATTATACAGAATACAAACAGTTACTTATATGAAACATCATACAAGAATTAAACTCATATCAAACATAAATAATTAAGCACAGAGTAAATGAGAAAATCACATAAAGGGCACTTATGTTTTATGAAAACTCACCAACTATGCACAAAAGTTAGACGTTCCTCCCAGCCATAGACTCTATTGATCATAAAATTTCAACAAAGGGTCACCCCCGAGATGGGGATTAAAGTCCACCAAGGAAAAATGATTCCTAATGCCAGACTAAGGTATGATAATCGACATAAATTTTCAGTCCATGGTGCCCAAATTTTGCAACTAGCTTACAATATCTCATTCCCCATATGCCCATCCCACCCCAGGAAGTCTTTCCCTTATCTTCTCAGTAGTCCCTCAGATTCCCCACTTCCCTTCCAGATATTCAACAACATGACAAACATGAAGTCTCAGAGCATTGCAACTAATGCCCATCACACCAGGGAAAAATTCCCAACAAAAATATCACCTGGAGAGAATGCTTACGAGCCTGAAAAAAAACCTCTTCATCAAAAAATATCTCACTAGAAGAGAATGCTCACATGCCTAAAAACCCGCCTCTTTGACAACAAATCTCTCACCTAGAGAGAACGCTCACATGATTGACAACCTGCCTCTTTGACTGCAAATACTCTGGTTACAATATGGAAAATCCATTTATAAGATTTTCTCTGTAGATAAGGTAATGGTCATCCTTCCTCAGATGGTTCGACCCCCTTATCTTACATGAGAAAAGGATGAATCCCCTAAAATACTCTAACGACAACAATATATATTGCATTCCTTAAATTGGACACTTGTAAACTTCAGAAATAACTTTATCCACTTGGTGACTCGTTTCCATCCCTCGGGGACTTAGGATAAATAATTATCCATAAATTACACTTTTCATAAATATTAATAAAATATCCCCTTGGGATTAAGTCCCCCCCTTTTCCCTCCTTGGTGGAGTTAATCCCCTTGCCTCTTTTCGTCTGATTTGTCTGCACACATCGATGTGATATTATTAATAACTTGAGTGTGATTACATTTTACAAGGATAGGTGCACTGGATTATTTACATCCCGACTAACAAACCTCATAACCACATAGGCTCTCTGACCTCAAATACACACACACACACACACACATATATAACTTGGTTCAATGCGCACTTCAAGGTAATTCCCACATCTTACTCAAGTGCATGCAACACTGTGAAGCATGCACATCCTTTCTTTGATGTGAAACCATGTGCACTTACCCAGGTGCATGAAACACTATGAAATGTACAAATCCTTTATTTGATAACAATCATCGTGCACTACTCAAGTGTGCGCAAAACCAAAACTTGGTGCCAATGACCTACTAGCCTATACATACATTTACATCAGGGATGATTTTAGGGGCTAAATTTCGCTCATGGGCTAATTTTCCATGGTTTTTCCAAAAATGAGATTTACTATTTTAAAAATGATTTGCCCAAATTCTATAGGATAAAATTATTTTACCTTAAAAATMGCCAAAATTTTATAAAAACTATATAAAATACTTAGAAATTTGAATATTTTTATAAAAAATCGCCAATCATTTATAGTTAGCATATGAAGGATTAGTAAGATTCGCCAAGGTTTCTAAATTTTAAAATAAATTTCCATCCTTAAAATCATCCCTGATTTACATTTATAATTAGTACCAATCACTCACTAGCCTATATTTACAATTACAAATGGGGTTCAGATTAGGGACATTACATTCCCATCTCCCTTATTTATGCATTGTCCTCAATGTATTATATACACATGTACATACAAAATTTCAAAATTTTACTAGGTATTCGTGCTCCCAAGTTGCATCCTCAAGACTGTACCAAGTCCATTAGACCTTTACTAGATCCATGATTCAATTATAGCGCTATTTTATTTTTCGATCAAATATGCAAACTGGTTGCACTCGAAAATCAACTTCTAGCTCCACCTGAATCACATTCCAATCAATAATATGATTAACATCAGGTATGTAATTTTTAATCAATGATACATGGAAAACATTATGAATACATAAGGATGCAGGCAATGGAAGCATATATGTGACATGACCAATCCTCTCTAGTATTTCAAATGACCCACAATAACGTGCTGCCAACTTAGATCATTTTTCCAACTTCAAGGAACTACGTCTAGATTTTACTTTCAAGAACACATGGTCACCCACTTTAAACTCTCTGTGCCTTTTTCCTTTATCTGCACATATTTTCTACCTATCTTGGGGAACCTTTAAATTCTTCCTTATCTTTACCATCTCCATTTCCTCGAGTAGATCTGGTCCAACCACTGTGCAGTCTGCTGCGTCTTCCCAACTCACTGGTGTGTTGCACTTTATACCATAAATCTTCTCAAATAGGCTCATTTTTAAAGATGATTCATAACCATTATTATAAAAAAAATCTACCAAGTGAAGGTAGTTTTCCCATTTTGATGGTTTATCCATCACATAAATCCCTAGCATATCTTCAATCACCTGATTTACCCTCTCTGTTTGTCCATCTATCTTAGGGTGATATGTTGTGCTAAAGTTCAATTTTGTCCGAAATGTTTTGAATAACCCTTTCCAAAAGTTTAATGTGAACTTGGAATCTCTGTCAGACATAATTGTCTTAGGTACAACATGCAACTTAGTAATTTCTTGCATGCATATTTCAACAATGTTGGTTTCCTTGTGAGTTGACTTCACTGGAATAAAATGGGCAACTTTAGTAAGATTGTCCACCACTACCATAATAGAATCACGTTTCTTAGCAGTCCTAGGAAGATTAGTAATGAAATCCATGGTCACAACTTACCACTTCCACTCAGGAATGGGAAAAGGATGTAACAAACCAGATGGATGTCTGTGCTCATCCTTGACCTTTTGACATTCAAGGCATCTAGCAATAAAATTAGCAACTTCCTTTATCATGCCTGGCCAATAGTATTTCTTTTTGACCATTTCTATTGTCTTCTGGAAGCCAGGGTGTCCAACATAAGGAACTTTATGCATCTCTAACAATAATAAAATTTTCAACTCCTGAACATTTGGTACATAAAATATGCACCTATACATGAGGATTCCATCCTCTTCTAGCTCATAACCTTCAAATTTTTACTACGACGTACCTTGCTGTAAATTCTCCTTTATGTCCACATAGCGTTGATTTGATTTGAAAACCTATAAAAATCGGTCACACAAATATGATTTGTACATGCTAATGAATGTAACATGCATTTCACGCACCCTCCTGCTGAGTGCATCAACCACATTGTTCTATTTTCCTATGATATGCTTTATTTCAAAGTCATACTCACTTAGGAATTCTAACCACTTTCTTTGTCTCGCATATAAATATGGATTTCCAAATAGATACTTCATACCACTATGGTTTGTTCTTAGATCAAATATTTTACCCATGAGATAGTGTAGCCACATCTTCAAGGCATGCACTATGGTTTCCAATTCTAAGTCATGTGTAGCATAGAGCCTTTCATTCTCTTTTAACTTTCTTGATTCATAGCATATCACATGCCAATTATGACTAAGGAATCCCCCAATTCCTTCCTTGCAGTAATCTATGCATAAAATGAAGTCTTCATATGAATCAACAATTCTCAAAATTGACACACTTGTCAACAAACTCTTCAAGTGTTGAAAAATTCTTACACAATAAAAAATCCACTGAGATCACATGCCTTTATTTTGCAAGGATGTAATTGGGTGCACAATTTTTGAGAAGTCTTCAATAAACCTTCTGTAATAACTTGAAAGTCCCATGAAGGACCTCACCTCTACGATATTTCTTGGTGTTGGTCATTCCTCAATGGCCTTTATCTTTTCTAGATCCATATCTATTCCTTCCTTGGAAATGATATGACCCAAATAATGAATCTGTTGCTGATAAAATGAGCACTTGATAAAATTTTCATACAACTAATGCTCGCTCAATACTTGTAGTACCATCCTGTAGTGTTTCTTGTCCTCTTCTTCATACTTTGAGTAAATAAGTATGTCATCCATAAATACAGTGAAAAACTTGTCTAAGTAATTTATGGAAACTCCACTCATCAAACACATGAAGACAACTGGTGCATTTGACAACCTGAATGACACCATTGTGAAGTCATAATTTTTGTACCTCATTCTAAAGAAAGTATTTATAATGTATTCTTCTTTAAATATCACGTGGTGATATCTAGATCTGATATCAATCTTTGAAAATATCTACGCACCCCTCAGTTTATCAAAGAGGTTATCTATCCTTGGAAAAGGATACTTGTTCTTTACTGTTACTTTGTTCAACTGCTTGAAGTCAATAAAAAGTCTCAACATACCATCCTTCTTCTTCACGAACAATACTGGGGCACCCCAAGGTGACACACTTAGGCATATATACCGCTTCAAAATCTCTTCAAGTTACATCTATAATTTCCTCAGCTCTGATATACTCATCCTATAAAGAGTTTTGGATATGGGTGTCACTCCAGGAATCATATTTATAGAGAAATCGATATCTCTTTCCGGTGGAAACTTCGGTATCTCTTTACAGGAATCCTAAAATTCTATTAGTATTGTGCAATATTCAACATTTGGCACTTTATCCTCAGGTGCCTCCTCCATGTGTTCTACAAATACTTGACATCCTTTCCTGAATCTTTTCTTCAATTGCAAGGTTGACACTTCTCTGATAGTTACAACACTTGGAATGCCTTGAATTATTCTGAATTTTACTTCCTCATCCAAGAAACTATATAGCTTATTGTAACAGTCTACAATAACATTTTGTTGGTCCAACCAATCCATACCAATGAGGCAATCATAGGATCCAAAAAGTATGATATTCAAATCAAATTTTTATCTTTGGACATCGTTTTTCAGTCCCTTTATGGTTTCTACCAAGTTTATTCGCTCCTCCTTGGATTCTGTACCATCCACACCCAAAATGACATATAAATCCTCAAATTCATCATCATGGTTGTAAGTTCTCTATGCATCTTCCATCCTTTTGTACTTTGTGTGATGATTCTATCCTGCTCTAATTTCCATTAATTCTTCAAAATGTGTAGGCAATAATATTTGTTAGAGGAATTCATGTGCCAACTTCTTGAAAACTATGCACTAATTTTTTAGAATCCTTTATTTTGATTTTTTGGATGATTTTAATGTCCCAATTCCAAAATTTCTAGGTGGATAATTGGACTCCTTTGTCCAAAACTTTCCCATGGACCGCTCCCTTGCATAGTTCTGAGTCTTGTGCAGTATATCATGGTCATTTGGAATTCATCCAAATACCATTTTACTCTTTCCTTCTTCCTTCTAAAGTCTGTGCGCGTATTGGTATTCAATACGTACTAATGCCCAATGTCAATATTTAACATATACACCATGTATCAATATTACACATGAACCACAAGTTTTTCAATGCACATCCCCAAATTTTAGTGCACACATCCACAAGTCATTGTTTTATGCACAGTTCTAGTGTCGCATCTCGTAATTTCAAAGCTTTAGCACACACACTTGGGCATTCTTATTTTATGTGCACCATGGCTGCACTTTAATTCCTAATTCGGCCACTTACCAGTCCAAATGTTTCCTTAAGTAGAAACTTGGCCCATGCAAGAACAATGTTGAAACTGGAGCTCTGATACCAATTTGTAACGTCCCCCATTACCAACACTAAAAAAATTTATTTGCTACCAATCTGTAACGTGCCCAACTTCCTACTGAGAAATTATAATACAAAATCTAGTGCACAAATTATACTCTATAACATTGGTTTGTAGAGAAATACTTGAAGTAACACACTCAAACCCAAGTTGGATCACGCCACACAAAATTTCCTCTTTTGACACAACTTATAACAACATAAGTAACACAATACAATTGCATGCACACGCATACTCAACACACAACATTATTGTGCATGTAATCCACTATGAACATGTGATCGCTACAACACGTGCAAGCATTCCGGTGTCACACATAAATATTTTTCTCCTTGTGTGTGCAGACTGCTTCCCTACACGCATAGGAAAATTCAGCCTCTTGTGTGTACGGAGTAATTCTCATCACGCACGACCATTCTAACCTCACCTCAATGACTCATGACCATTATTATAGGGTTAACTTAACAAGAATAACAAATAACGATTGTCATACTACCCATGCATGACTATAAATATTGAATATCATTACCACACTTACATGTGCAAGCAACATTATATAGAATAACATCAATTACTTATATGCAACATCATACAAGAATTAAACCCATATCAGACATAAATAATTAAGCACATAGTAAATGAGAAAATTCACCAATTTTGTGTAGAACTCAAACGTTCCTCCCAACCATAGACTTTGTTTCTCATAAATGTTTAGTAACATGTCACCCCCGAGCTGGGGATTAAACTCCATTAGGGAAAAAATATTCCTAATGTCAGGATAATGTTTGATAATCAACATAATTGTTTAGTCCATGGTGCCCAACTGCTGCAACTAGATTACAGTCTCTCATTCCCCGTATGCTTGTCCCACCCCAGGAAGTGTGCCCCTTCTCTTCTCAACAGTCCCTCAACATTCCCACTTCCCTTACAAGGCTTCAACAACAGGTAAGAAAGGAAGTATCAGAGCACTACAACTAATTGCCAATGCACTAGGGAACAATTCCCAACAAAAATATCACTTCGAGAGAATGCTTATGGTCCTGACAACCCACCTATTCGTCGACAAATATCTCACCTAGACATAATTCTCATGGGCCTGACAACCCACCTCTTTGAAAACAAATCACTCACCTAGAGAGAATGCTCACGGTCTTGACAACCCACCTCTTCGACCAGAAATACTCTGGTTACAATATGGAAAACCCCTTTACAAGATTTTCTCTACAGATAAGTTAATGGTCTTCCTTTCTCAAATGGACCAACCCCCTTCCCGTACATGAGAAAAAAATGAATCCACTAAAATACACTAAGGATAAAAATATATATTGCATGCCTTAAAATGAACACTTGTCACCTTTAGAAATAGCTTTAGCCACTTGGTGACTTCTTCCCATCCCTCAAGAACTTAGGATAAATAATTATCCATAAATTACACTTTTTGGAAATATTAATAAAATATTCCCTTGGACTTAAGTCACCCCCTTTTCCCTTTTTGGTGGAGTTAAGCCCCCCATCTTTTTTCGTTTGATATGTTTCGTGAAGTGATGTGACATTATTAATAACTTGAGTGTGATTATGTTTTACAAGGATAGGTGCACTGGACTATTCACATCCCATCTCACTAGCCCCATAACCATATAGGCTCTCTGGACTTTGTTTAATGCGTATTTCAAGTTAATCCCCGTGCACTTACTCAAGTGTGCACACCCTTTCTTTGATAACAATCCTCATGCACTACTCAGGTGTGCGCAAAACCAAAACTTGGTGCCAACAACTAACCAGCTTATATGTACATTTACATTTAGAATTGGTACCAATGACTCACCAACCTATATGTACAATTACAAATTGGGTTTGGATTAGGGAAATTACATAAATTCTTAGTTTTTATGTGTGATTTTTTCTATTTGCTATGTGGTTTTCTCTTTATGTGGGTTTGAAATGGAGTTGATTTGTATTTTAATGGATACTTGTGTTTTTTAATAATGAGTATTCTTTACCAGTTGTTTTCTTGAGGTTGTTTGTTGGATCATTCTACACTTGCACGCGTCATTCTTAATTTTGTGGGGTTGAAGAACCATGGTTTATCTAGAGTTGACCAAAAAAACCCCCAAGGCGTTGACATATCAATCCTCATACAAAGACTAAGAAGGTATCACCTGAGACACCATGATAATGAGAGAGACCATATGATCTTTTGTTATTGATGAAGGACTAATTTCACATGAATCCATCAGGTTTGGCATTCATACAATTCATTGTAACCTACTTAATGACTACCAATATGTAACAACAACACACACTTTCAATTAACACATAATGAACACATCATAAGACTAGAATCACTACATATTTATTATCTTCATTCAACCATTCACAGACATACCTTAAGCAACTCATCAATTGAAAATGACATAGCCTTACTCTCTTATACATTCTCCTAGTATTAAATTACATAGTGCCAAGCGCTTTCTTCAGACTCTACATATATGACAAACCAGACTCACAACCAGAGACATTACAAAACATAGGCTCAAAACAAGATCAAGGATATTGACAACAACCATAACCATAACATCAACAAGAATTTATGTCATCTTTTCTTCCTTTTATCTACTTCTAGAATCTAGCACTTTGTCACTTTTAGTTCTACCCCACTCACTCCTATAACTTCCAATCTTATATGATTCTACAACCCACGTGCAATCCACGTGGCCTGCTTGGAATTGTGGAAATATTAACTACTTTTCCAGATCATCTCCTTTCTATTCCATGATCTCTCGTGCTGCATGAAGTAATCATTCAGGAACATTCCCCAAAGATTCATTTATTTAATCTGGCATGCATGCAATGTATTCTTAATTTTTGACATGCATAAAAAAACTTGGACCAATGCACATTGGAAGAACTTGCACTAGCGTGCATTAGAAAAACTTGAACCCATGCATGCACCTCCTTTCACCCATTACACATTTTCTTTTGTGCACACAAAAACTGAATAGTTGCACACAAGTTTCTTTGTGAACATGTATTATCTTTACCCAAAACTTTGGGTGCCAACAAGCCCCCACCACTATTATTTCGCTTGTCCTCGAGAAAATTCCCTCATGGAGTGACCAATGGGAGAATTGAGTAAGATAAAATCATCATCATTGTATAACCAGAGAATCAAACCAAGTTGTGGTTGTATTTAGGTTTGAGTAAGAGAAAAACATCGGTCTAGGTTGTAGTTGCAGTTAGACATAGGTCTTGGAATGAGTCGAGCAATCCTCAAGGTAAATGATGGTTTTGGGACTCATTTGGCTAGATTCTCGAACTGTTAAGAACCAAATATCATTATAGCATAGAAAAACCTCAGAATAAGTACTCAACGCCTTGAAAAAGTGAGAAATTCAGATAATAAGCCTCTTCGGGGGGGAAACCTCATTATGCCCACAAAAATGTAGAATTACAAGATGATTCCAAATGAGAATGTCTCCTTGGTATATATAGGAGAATAGGAGGTATAATTACAACTAATGGACTAAAGATGACATAAATAAAATAACATTACTAATGTAATATGCCCCAATTAAGGGGTAATGGCAGTTATTTAGGGCTTAACATGCCCCTCCCCTTGAGGCAAGTGTT
>SNQJ01S0105102.1:14537-27353 GCA_010110895.2 Picea sitchensis
TGATCTGCCCATGACTCAGCTCCTTTCTGCAACCGCTCGTACGTTGTACAACATAGATCTACTCTGCAACAGCCAGTCCGTACATTGTATGGATCGTATGGCGGCTATACAATTCATACAACTGTACAATTCTTTTTTATTATTTTTGAATTTACCCCGCAGCTGCAAACCTGCAAAATAATTTTCTCGCGGACCTGCAATAATTTATGCTGCTAAAAATCTCATCTTTGTGCAAATCTGGCTTCCTCATAACCGCAACTCTGATACTATGTTAATTTTCTGTAAACCCAGCACCCGGCACTTAGTTCCAATAAAATCACTCTATTAAATAAATGCACAGCTAGGTTACTTAATGAATTAAATCAGCGAAGGCATAAAACTGAAACCATAAACATTGCACAAGATATTTGGGTAAACACCCCTAGAAAACCCCCAAGGGAAAAACAAATATGAGTTGATTTTATTGATTAAAATCTTGGGCTCCCGTCCTGGGATAATGGCCCATCTGAGGAAAATACAATCACAGCAAATAGCCTAGCCTACATGACTGCTATCTCTCTTGTTGCCCCTTTGCTCCTTCCTCTAACCCTGCCCACTCACACTTGGATGAAATGCTCTTCACCCAATCAATGAGATCTCACTCTATGTGTATCTCATCCTCTCACTTAGGCTGTCTTTTATTATGTTGAGTTAACCCTAAATCCAAAACCCTAGATCTCCTAAAGTGATCAAGGGCTGAAATTAGATCTCCCCTTCACTTTAGATCTAACGGCTAGGATTTAATCAACTCACTTAAGTTAATAATACCAAAAACTTAGGCATTTAACTTAATTAAACTCACACTAATTAAAAAGGTCATTCACTTTAATTATTAACTCATAAAGTGAATTTCCTAAGGATACTTTACTTTAAATCAAATTGTGGATCTTTAAATAACTGACATTTGCGACTTGTCATCAAGGCTGGAAATCAGCTCTGGCTCTGGGTTTGAAAGGTGACCAAGCGGAAGCTTGGAAAAAACATTTGGCTGAGTTAAGTAGATGTATCATGTCACATCAGGTTGAGAGAAGATGCAGATGAGATGGCCTGGTCAAAAAACAGGACAGAAGGAAGCTATACAGCCAAGTTGGGATATAGTGTTCTACAGGCTACTGATCACCAGGAGAGCTTTTGGTGGTGGTCCAAGATTTGGAAGGCTAAGGCACCCAAGAAGAAAATCGTATATATGTGGCATGCCTTAAAAAATAGACTTCTGACCTTGGATTTGTTAAAAATAAAGAAAATGATTTGTTTACATTGTAGGGAAGCAAAAGAAAATATTTCACATCTGGTCATTCAGTGTCCTTATGCTCAACAGGTTTGAGGGGATATAGGCCACTGGCTTGGACAACAAAATGTTTGGAATGGGGCTGCAGTTGAAGCCTGCCTTCACGTTTGGTTTCAGAGGCAGGTATTATAGGAGTTTAGAGCTATTCCTTATCTGGTACTATGGGCTATTTGGCTAGATCGGAATGCTATCATCTTTGAAAACTGACATATACCTACTTTTCAAGTGTTTGCACAGGTCTGTGCTATCTTCCAGCATTGTAAAGTGGCTAATAAAGAAAAAATGCCCAGGCAGATTGGGGAGCTTCAGATTGACAAGTCAATGCCCTGGGGGGTCTTTGGTGGGGGCTGTCAGGGGCCAGAGAACACAAGTAGTTTGGGTGGACTTTTATATCTTTCTGACAGTCACTATATTAAATTCAAAGCATGTTTGGGTAGTGGGTCAAATAATTATGCTGCAATCATGGCACTCAAATCTCTCTTGATGTTGGCTTTGAACAAAGGCTTGCAGTGTCTTCAAGTCTTTGGGGATTCACTATTGGTTATCAAATGGATGAAGCAGGGACGGCACATACACAATGTTGAAATGGATGAAGCAGGGACGGCACATACACAATGTTGTTCAGTTAAGTTAAAATGAGTATGCAAAGTAGTCAGAGCTATTGTCTCTCTTCCTGAGGACGGCCAAGACCCTAGATATGTCTAGGGCCCCCCGATCGATCCGTGGTACCCATGCCCTGGCCATTGGGTGTCTTGAACCGACTCAAGCTAATATAAGTCCCTAGATAAAGGTTCTATGGCCCCGGATGTAAGTTCCAGTGGAATCTCGCTTAGTGCTCGAATGGGATCCCGGATGTGTACTTTGGTGGTTGATGATATGTCTCTAGATGTGTTCTAGGGCTCCTTGATGTGTTCCAGGGAATCTTTGTTTAGTACTTGGATTGACCCTTGGATGTGTTCCCTGGTGGTTGATGATATAAGTCCCTAGATGTGGCCTCAGGCCCCGATGTGTTCCGTGAATCCTTGCTTAACGCTTTGGCTGATCCTGGTCTCTCGACTCCAGGATAAGACCCCGTGACTTTTCCGGGCTACTTGATTTTTAATCAGTACTTGATGGTACATGATCTTCCTCGGGTAGGCTGACATGTCCACAAGAGGGCGTCCCATGCGCAAAGTGATGATAAGTTAATAGGTTCACCATATGATTTTGAAGGAATGAGTGATGCCACCTTGCAAACC
Organism: Picea sitchensis; assembly: GCA_010110895.2. NCBI lineage: Eukaryota > Viridiplantae > Streptophyta > Pinopsida > Pinales > Pinaceae > Picea > Picea sitchensis. Next base: position 17,103 of record SNQJ01S0105102.1, read on the forward strand.
CCACTTGGTAAATTGTTTTGGGTTTTGATTGATTTATTTAGGGGTTATGCTTTAAAGTTAAACATTAAATAATTGTCACATGTTTAAATTTCTAATTTAAACATGTGACTCTTTAATGTAACTTAACTAGCCCTAAACTAACCCTACCTTTGCCCTAACCTTGCCCTAACTACTATTTAAAGACCCCCCCTCCTACACCTATCATAACACTCATTCTACTTATGATAGCGTGGAGTTGCTTTATGTCTGCGGCCTCAGTCTTGGTATCTTTGTGTCCTGCTGTTGAGAGCTGAAGTAGGGTGCGGCCTATTTCTGTGGAGCATTACTTTGCTGTCTTGCTGTTGGTGCATACCGTGACTCCTCTATTGGGCACCGCATCCTGTTGCTAGCTACCGTGACCTTCCTTCTGACTGGTGCGTCCCTTTTGCTGTAGCTGCCGTGGGTATTGCAGGGTGCCGCGTCCTAGTTCTGTTGCAGTTTGTCTTTGCTGTTGTGTGTTTTCTGGGGGGTGCCGCGTCCTATTTGTGGGATTGCTTGCTGGGAGGTGCCGCGCTGTAGACTTCATTGTTGCATCTTCTTAAGGGTATGACCCTTCCTCAGATCTGTTGTTCCTTGTCTTGATTGAGTTGGATCTTCTATGTGTGAGCTGTGTGTTGGTGACTCTATTCTGAAGGGTTACTATTTGGAAAATCTCCTACACTGTCCACTGTTGATCAAGGGTTTACTTACAGTCCTGTGAGTATAGATCTGAGGGTTTCTTGGCAAAGTCTTTGGCTGGGAAGGGTTTGGGTCCTTTGGTGTTTTGTTCCAGTAACCCTTAAGCTTGGTGGTTTGAAAGTTCCTTCAACCTTTGGCATATAAGATCTTTTGTAGATCCATGAACTGAACCTTTGTCTGAGCATAACTACAAGGATCTATACCGATTGTGGTTTGTGCTATCTTCGGAGGTAAGGCAGGTACCAGGTATGCTTCCTACCTGTTGCTTCTAGATTCAGATCTGAGTTTAATGTAAAATTGTTTAACTGAATAAGCATTGTGTGAATCTATTAGATATGCTCCTTGTCTACTGTTTGAGTATAGTTCTAGAATTAAGTTATATATCTGCTGTTATAGATCTGCTGTTATATAGATCTGCTGTTACATTTAGAGGGCTTTCTATTACTGTTTAAGATCTGAGTTTTATTGCATATGATCTGAGTTTTCTTCTTCTGCTGTTACAGTTTGTTATAGATCTATCTTTCTATATGCTATTATCTCTGTTTATGTTTCAGATCTAAGTTGTTTTAGCATTGAAATTAAAAAGAGACTGCTGACTGTCAATTTTACCCTAAATTAACATGCAGCATGATCAAGGAGAACTCCCCGTTATTTGCTTGGATTACCTTCACACATGTCTATTGGGAGTGGAATTCTGAAGATGATGCTTTATCCAGGGCGGGTCTGTAGCTACAACCTGTGTACTTATGTTTGGAGGTTTTTGCTGATGGGACCTCGACAGAGTCAAGGAAGTCTTTATAAATTTTTATATATTATCCTCAGTACTCAGTGGGTTTTTTATGTAGGCATTTTATTTGCTGTTCTGTGATGACTGTAAGTGAACATGTGGAGTTAGGAGTAGTATGTTTTATTTGATGTCTCAGGGGGTAAGTTATGGTACTTTTTTAGTAGACATGAATCATTTATTGTAATTGGTCTTGTGGAGGGATACATATGCTCATATGGGTATAAACTTCAAACACACCCTATGGTTTTGTGTATCGTGCCTTGCGCAAGTTAAGAATGTGTTATCTATTCTACTTTGGAATAAAGAATACATTTTTTTTCCTTGGGAAAAAAATGCTAATTGAGTATTCCTAAAGGGCATATTTGCTTGAGCCGTTATATCCTATAGATAGGAATAACATACATTTAATTCACAACAGCCTACACAACTCAATCATCAACTAGATGTTTCTATGTCAATTGCTCAATGTTTGCCATTTGGACTTGAACAGGATCCTGACTTTATAACCTAGGGCATTGGCTGCAAACTAGCATTAAAATGCTGGAGCCACTGCCTAATCTATTGAATAATATAACAACCTCTTAGGAAAGAAAGTTGCAGAGAGTCCCATACCTGATTAATCAACAACGCATCGCTCTTCGCCTTTGCCTTTGCCTTTTCTTCTTCTTAACAAACTGCATTTTGGGCTTCTTCCTCTTCACTACTCTCTTGTTATCGCATTCAAGCTTTTTCCTCTCCTTCCTTGCGGGTTTACAGATTTCGGTTTTGGTTGGATCAAGTAAATCAGGACTAGAATCAAGGGTAAGTCCTTTTCGGGCAGCTTCATTCCACAGGAGTTGAGCTTTATCAAACTGCCCAGTCCTGCACAGCTTCCCTATCAACAGGTCAAAAAGTTTGCTCTTGCCCTCACAATCTCCTTCTTCCATCCTAGATAACACACAAAGTGCATGATCAACTCGCTCAATGCCGCAAAGAACTGCAATAAAGCTATGAAAAGTCTTTGCATCTGGTTTGAAGCCTGCTTCAATCATTCTACCCAACATCTTATCACCATCCACCAGTCTATCTGTCAAATACATTGTCTTGATAAGAAGAACATAAGTTACTGAATTGGGAGAACACCCACATTTCTCCATTCTCAGGAATTGTTTGTGTGCACCATTGATGCTTCGGATTTTGCAGAGATGGGCAATCAAAATGTTAAAGGTGAATTGATTGGGAGAGACCTCATTTCGCTGCATTTCTACCAGGATATCATTCCCTTCATGCATGAGCTTAGAAGGATGTTTTTCTGCAACAGTTTTGCAAATGCACTCAAGAAGAAAGTTGTAAGCAATCAAACCCGGTCTAAATCCATGTGACCGCATATCTTCCATTACTCTTCTCGCTTCTTCAGCGTTTCCCTTAACACACCACCCATGGATTAGAGAATTGAAGATGATTTCATCAAGGGGAAACTTCTTCTTAATGCGTTTGATCAAAATCTCAGCTCTTTCAGCGAACCCTTTCTCACAGAGAGCACACACCACTATTCTAAAAGCCCTTTGGTATTCAAGTCCCGACAATCTAATAAACAAGCCCACGGCCTCTTTATCTCTGCCTGCCCTAACAAGCCTTTCGGTCACATGGGCGAAGGTTTTGAGGTCCATTTGGCGACCTTCCCGCCTCATGTCTGCCACCAACAATTCCATGGCCTTCAAATCATTCTTCCTTGCAAAGAGATCAAGGACATTGTTGAAGAATTCATCGTTTAGGTGGCAACCTGGCTGCCTTGTGCACCAATTGAAGAAACCCAAAAAAATTCTGCAGACAGCTTCATCCCCACACCCATGGATAACTTGTTCCATCAGCGGGAGAGTGGGGATGATTCCACTCTGGTTAAGATTAGCCTCCAACTCCTCCAAATCCCCTCCGCCATTAATTAACCTGCAAATTGTATCGGATGGCTCCTTACTGAATTTTTCAGATATAACGGTATTGGGTGAAAGACTGATAGGAGGCTCTCTTGAATTGGGGAAAAAATCTATATCTGCTCCAAAGCTGTTTTTGGCACCGAAAGCCCGCTTTTGTACGTAAATATAGATAGAAGAAAGCCGACCCGAATTTAGAAATTGTGTAAAGTGTTTTGGCCGCAGCCTTCTCACAGTAAGAAGCATTGACGACCGCATGGTATTGTGTTATGGCAGGATGCAATCATCTCTACCCTGCAACTTCAATTACGAGAGCGTCTCTAAATGTATTGAAACTTGTATCGTATCGAAGGAAAAATTAAAACTAATCCTTTTACATTCATGGCGTCCTTTATGAAATATCTAAAATCCTCACCCAAACAATTCTTACAACTTTCATCCAAGTGTTATAAAACCCTTGAATAATTATTTAAACAGATCTTACAACTTTCTTCCATGTGTCATAGAACCTTTATGAACATAAATCTGATTCATTGCTATTTCCAAATGTTTACCAAATTCTGTATGTGTGAAAAATGCCAAATACGCTGATTCATTCATACTCGTCTCAAGATACATATTTCCAATATATAAACCATTTTAATTTAAAAGATAACTATAAAATTACCCCATTAAAATAATGGTCTTTGAATGTGTGATTTCCTACATAAAAACACGTAATGGTCTTTGAATGTGTGATTTCCTGGATAAAAAAACATATTGTTAAACATTAGGTTATTCTCTAATTTAGTACATTATTTATTAAAGTTAATTTTCAATTTTATATTTCATTTTTTTTTTTCAATTTTTTTTTTTATTATTATTATTTTTGTCATTAAGTTAAATTATAATTAAAGATAGTATATGGATTCAACCTAGAGACTATTTAAAAGCACATGATCTTATTGCTATAATTTCAGTGGAAAGAGATATTGGTTTTCTTATAGATACTATATAAGTTGAATTACTATAATCTTAATGGAAAGGGATATTGGTTTTATTATGGATACTATATAAGTTGAAATTGTCTTTTGGTCTTGGAATATGACCTAAAATTATTTATGATTGGCTAAGAGCTTGTCTTTCTTGGATGTAAGAAAATAGTTTAACAAACCAAGACCAAGAGGCATTTAGCAATGGTGGAAATTTGCCCCCTTACAAGCCACTAATGAATTATTTCAGGTTGCTAAGTTTTGTTTGCACATGATGATGTAAGACCAGGTCCCGGAGGCATCTAGCAAGGGTGGAAGTTTGCCCGCTTACAAGCCACTACTAGGTTATTTCAGGTTGTCAAGTTTTGTTTGCACATGATGGTGTAGTTCCATGTTGAGGTCTTCATTGTATCAAGAAAGATTGGGCCAATACCCATGATTATTGTAAACTTTTTCCTTCTTTATAGAAACAAATAAATAAATAAATCCCCCATATTCTATATTTGTAAACTTTTTGCTACTCAAAAAATTAAAATAAAAAGTTTAATTTGTTCTATATTTTAATCATTTTCTTTCAAAATTAGAGAAAAATAAAGGTGTTAATTCAGAGTCTTGAATCTATATATTCTACATGATGATTCACTCTTCTCTATTTTTCAAAGCTAATTTTCCTTAATAATGGATGGAATGTTCACTCATAATTCTTCTAATCCTGAAGAAATTTATTTTACTTTAAAAAAATCAAATTTTTTTTTAAAAATTATTGAAATTTTTACAAGATTAAAGTTTTAAGAATTAATAATTAGAATTTTATATTTCACATATAAAATAGAATTTTATAAAATTTATAAGAATTAGTAATATTCATCAAATTATATATTTACACAATAAATATGTAGTTTTAACATTTTTATCTCTTATAAAATGGCTTCAAAAGAATTTATAAAAATTGCTTCAAAATTGCAGGGTGGTAGGTGAACCGGGGGGTCATTTTTTTACCTGGAGGATAAATTGGGACAAGCTTCGCCTGGAGTTTAAGTATCACCATCAACAATCAAGCAAAAGAATGCACCCTCCTTCAAAGTGTTCATTTAGCCAAGGAGAAGAAGATTTAGAACCTTGTCATATTAGGTGATTCCATGAACACCATATGAAACCTGATTAAAAGGACCCAGCCACAAAACGCTCATTTGAGTAACATTGTTAAAAAAAATAAGATATGCAATATGGGATTTTGATCTAGAAGAACCTAGAAGGGCCAAAAATCAAAGTCTTCATAATCTAGTGAAAACTACGCCAAGTCGAACAGCGCATCACAAGCTTTCCAACGGCATAAGCGACTCCTCAAACGGAGCTAGAACAAAGAAGTTATGGCCGATCAAATTTGGGGTCAACCTAGTCAAAGTCAACAGGGTGACATCATTGTCCGTACAGTTCACCGTACAGGGTGATGTGGCATCTGTACTAATGACATCAGCATGCCATGTGGCACCACTGGGTGCTGACATGTGGTAGTCAGATTTGGCATTTTTGGAAGCCACTTGGGCCTATTGGCATGTGCCACATGGCATCCCAGGTGACGCCACATGGCACCACCCAAGAGTCACCACATGACATCCCAGCAGCGGAAAAGTGGCCCATTGATAAAGTGACATGTGGCACTTTGGCGGCATGCCTCTTGGCAGAGTTTGACTGGACAGCATGAAGCCAATGGTAGGGCACCATGTGGCCCAATCACGGGGCTCCATGTGGCACCCTGAAAATGCCCAAGGTGGGTTGGGCAAAAACAAATTCAAATTAAAAAAAGGGTCGGACCCGGCAGCCAAACCGACTGGCAACCCCAACTCCCAGCCTATTCTCTGCACACTCCAGGAAATCCGGCGAAGGTTTCAAATCCGGCCAACGAACCACAAAACCCGACATCTCCACAAAAATCTCGTCACCAAACTACGGTCAACAAATCCCATTTCCAGCGAATCTCCCGCATATACCGGTGTGTGACCAAAGAATTCGGCATAGTCCAACGGCAAAGTACTCGACCAGGCATTCAAGTCTCGGATTTCGTGCTAGTGTCATATCAACGTGGCGCCAAAGTTGGTCTACGGGACTAATTTTATGGTTGGTTAATATATGGGTAAACCATATATATTATATATGGTTCTTTTTGGTCGGCAATATGTCAATATAGGTTGGCATTAATGGCATTGGCACTCATGTCAAATAGATGAGAATGGCACTGGTGTCAATTAGATGAGAGACATTGCCAATGATGACATTTATGTCATTGTTGGTTAAGGTAGTATGATGATAAAACAGAGGGTTGGCACTCTATTTTATGGCACTTTGTTACTACATGGTGCAACAAGCAAAAATAGATTTGAATAAACAAGGAAGAGGCTTGAACAGACAAAAATAGACTTGAACCTGTAGACTTGAAAAGAAAAGAAAAGAAGAACAGAATTTTTCACTGTTGTATTCAAAAGGTTAAAGAAAGTACAAGATGTAGATTTGCTTGAGACAAGCTCTGTGAAGAATGTCCCGTTTGTACCTGAATATTTATTCGTTCCTGAGACAGTGTTGAATGGTAATACTATATCTCATTTTGAATCAGGGGACATAGGGAATACACCAGAATCATTGGAGAATTTTGTCTCAAACATTTGCAGTCCTATTAAAGTAAAACCAGAGCTTCAGAACTTGGATTGCCCAGATAAAATGGAAACAACTATTGTTCTGAAACTAGAATTAAACAGATTGGAGGGTGTATCCCATACTGGAAAATATGGTTACCATTGCAAAAAAAGATACATAGATGGTGGTCATAAATGAGGACTTTGCAGCTTCACAAACAATCAATGAATCTTTTGATGCAGGTCTTTTGACATCCAAACAACAGGCAAAAATTGTTGACAATATGGAGTTGGATACCTATCACACCAGGAATAAAGACAGGAAAGTGATAGTTGAATGTTCATAATTTAATACTTTAGAAGAACATAATGATAACAGATCTATTGCAACTACATATGAAGCACTTCCATTGATGGATGAATGTAGCAGAGTAGGTTTTACTATTGGCAATATTGAAAGCAAGAATGTTTGGTAGGATGTCACTAGAGGAGCTCCAGAATATGGTTGAAATGTCAAGCACCCTACCAAGACAAAATCAAGCTACTTCATCTACATTTAATGACATGATAAATTGACACCATGCCTAATGAAGCTACATACAACTCAATAATCAATGTACTTTGCAATGAAGGCCACCTTGTAGAAGCTTTTTGGTTACTGTGATCCTCTAGGGGTTACAAGACATGGCTAATTCAAGTAACAACAATTATTTTCCAAGGATCAAATATAGGAATAAATTTTGCAATTTCTATAAATATACAGAATGAAGGCAACAATCAACAAGGAGCATCTAGTGGTCATTGTGATTGGGGGACTATTAGCAGTGATGAGCCAATAGACTTTTCAAAACCTGTTTTTGATTATGGTATTTCAAAACGAGATCTTACAGGATATGTGGCAATATTCATATTGGTCGATGTGAGGAATAGACAAGTTAAAAGCCAAAAGAGACACCTGCTCTTGCTTCACCAGAAGTTCAAATTGATATGGCTCATGATACAGAAGGAAATATTAAGTTCTTGAAAAAGGCAATTGACCAACACAGAGTGAGGATTTCCAGGCATTATCATTCTGCTCATGATTACGTGCGTAAGGTAGTGTACTTTGCTATCAATTTTGGCGACTACAGAGGCACAACATCGAGAGATTAAAAGGTTGATGTCCATGACACCTCCACTCATTGCATCACAACTCGTATCATAGGACCGTGGTCGTGACAGGGATCTATACATTCAGTTGCATTATCTAGTTGATCCTGCCAACATTCATATGCTTGTCAAATGACAGTGTATAGTGGATTTGTCAAAACTGTTATAGAAACTCAGCAATCGTTTGATCAAGAGATCGATGGTGTTGATCAAATTACCCATCAAGGTTTAGTCCCACATGCAGAGTGCGGAAGTTTTGTTATGGGTTTATAAAGAGTACCCTCACTACACATATTTGACACGTAGTGCAAGCGTATGGTGGGGGCTCTAGGTGTTTGGACTCCACGAGAAGCTCACCAACTTGGAGCTCGGGACGACCTGTCAAGCCCTCTACCTTTTGGGCAAAGCGACTAAGACGTTTGATACATATTTTGTGTACACCAGTAGGCACGACGATCATATGAGCGACCACAGGCAAGGAAAATTCGTTACGATAGTTAAAAAGAAATTTTCATATTTATCGGAGCCCTTGGCATAAAATGCCAAGTCTAGAGGGTCACCAAAAACACTACAAAGTCTAATAAACTTCTAAATAGTTGAGCCTACTGCAGGAAAAATAATCATTGATATGATTGATACCAGTATAGTTGGTCCAAATGACTTACGATCGAAGCTCAATATCATTCCTCAAGAACCAACTCTTTTTGAGGGAACAATCATAGATAACTTGGATCCACTGTGTCTGCACACGGATCAAGAGATATAGGATTCGTTGGAGAAATGCCTTTTAGCTTATGTGATTTCTCAAAAGGAAGAAAAGCTTGATACCCTTGTTGTTGAAAAGGGAGAGAACTGGAGTATGGGACATAGACAACTTATTTGTCTTGGTTGTGTTCTTTTAAGACGACGTTGCATCCTCGTCCTTTTACATGTTGTCATATGTTCTCCAAAAATTAATAAAACCCTACAGTAACACAAAGAACAGTAAGTTGCACAAAAACAAAATAAGAGGGACAGAGCTAGATTGCATCTCAGTTAAATAATTTATACATTAAAAATGCAACTAAATCAAAGAAGAATGATAACTGTGTTATGTTGATTGACTAATAACTGTGTTAGCAATAATCATTGGTCATTTAGATGAAGAGTTTTGATAGTTATGAACAGTTATATAGAACATACATGTTGGTTGGTGAAAAGGTGTGATGATAGGCCTATTTAATTGCCAAAGATCAAAAGCAGCATAGGGTGTCTCCCATTAAAGATTGAAGATTAAATAAAAAGTAGACAGAGCAGAAGAAGATGAAGTCCAATGCCCGATAGAGAAGATTACCAGAGGACTGCATATATCATTATCAGATTGTTAAAACTAAGGGAGGCAGGGAGGTGCAAGGGCAGGTTGGTGCCTATAGGGGAGTAGGTGCTTCCTTGTCAGTTGTAGTTGACTAAATAAGAGATTCCAAGGTAAAGAGGGCCAAACTTCAGACTCTCAAAGTACAATATGAAGGTCTAAAAATGAAGGATAAAGAAAATATCTCAGAGTACTTTGAAGAGTTGATAATATTGTTAATGCAATCATAGTTTTGGGAGTAGAAGTGTTAGACAATGAGTTGGTTGAAAAGATACTAAGAACACTTCACGTGGTTTTGGGCCAACCATATATGTGGAAACGTCATGTTGTTTATGAGTCTCGACCCCATTGATCCAAAAAAGATCTAGAGAAGGCTAAGGACATGATCCAGGTGGATATTGGTGGCCACCCACCTATTCCACTTGGACCCCCACCATTGTTTCTTTCAGTTTTTCAGTTTTTGCACAGTTAACTATTTTTAGCAGTTTTTTCGGGTCCTGAACTTTTGGGGCCATTTTGAGGCCCTAAACGATGTTTTTTTGGGTATGTTTCTCTTGCAAAATAACATCTAACAATATTATTTTGTCTCAAGTGTTGTAGGCCTCGGATAGATCTTTCCAACGAGCTATCATACGCCTAAAACGGAGATCGTATGCAAACGTTACGACCCCGGGAAGTTGATGCACCAACTTACCCAAACGGGGCCCACATGACTTTTGGCGCTTCATCTCCCAGG
>SNQJ01S0105102.1:33292-44753 GCA_010110895.2 Picea sitchensis
AAAGTTGATGAAGTGTAGCCTAGCCTTCCAAGGCTCTTTGATCTATTCCTTTGAAAGTGGAATTCGAATTTGATGATGTGTGCCAAAAATCCCTATCATTTTTCCCTTGAAAATCACCAAATCTAGTAAAAAAAACTCCCTTTTGACTTTCATCTCCAAGAATGGCCTTCAGATTTTGATTTGATAATTCATAACCAGCTTATTGAAGAAGAATTCAAACCATTCAAACCCAAAAATTCCTGATCTGGGCGAAAATTTGGCTATTCTGGCCATGACAGGCTTTCAACAACTAACTTACCCGAAAATCTGCTCCTTAGCTGCTGAAAGGCGCAGCTTTCAACAACTAACTAGTCATAATTCTGCCTTCTGCGCTGGTGAAAGCACAAAATGTTTCAAAATCAAATTTCTCAGTCATGGAGAGTCCGTTTTGCATGCTTAAATAATCGATCGACATCTACAAATCCTAAGCTTTCCAATGGTGCTTTCATATCTGCATTTGGATCTCGGGAAGCTAATCAAATTTTTCCTACAAGATTAGGCATTGTTCTATCAAAAATGCTGGTGTGTTTTTTTATCGCTAACAGAGGGCACAAAAATCGAGACATAATTCTTCTTGGGCCTGGGAGTGCCAGAGTCGGATAGAGGCGTGGAGACAGTCATTTTTGGGTAATTCGATGCCATGAATTCAATGGTGTTGTTTTTTTTCTGATATGAGCATTATTTCTGCAGCTTGATTTCAAAATGAGCTATACTTATGTATTTTGCTGAGTTAATGAAAGAGCCTACCCATTTGAGAGCAGGACCCGGAGACGTAGTCCACCAGGGACAAACTCCGTTATCAAGTTTTTGTGTTCAGATAGGATGCTTGTGTCTCTTCATTTTTAAGTTTTCCCTTCTTTAATGGTGCACTTTAATTATTGCTCATTTATTGCAATTCTTTGTAAGTCACGATGAAAATATCTCAGATCATGTTGGTATCAGAGCAATCGTCTTTGACTTGAATTGTTGAGTGTGAATGCTTACTAGGGCCAAGCATAAGCAGGGTGAAGGAAATCTTAAGGCATTCAATCCCGAAGTTGGTCGTGCATCCCGAAGGAAGAAAATGGAAAAAGAGGACAAGTGTGATGAACAGGAGAAAAACTTTCACATGGTCTTTTATTGCATGTCAGAAATGGTCGAACGAATGTGTGGCGATTACGAGAAGAGGATGAAGAAGAAAGGGAAGAAAAAGGAAGCATATGCAGATGATGATGCTTCGGTAAACCAAGGGGCTAGAGGAGACCCTCCTGAGCCTTTGTCTTCACCTTCAAGTTCTAGTTCTTCTTCCTCTGAGCATTCTCATCCTTCTCATCATTCTAGCCATAAAGTCTCTTTTAAGAAACCATTATTAAAGCTTGATGTAAAATGTGCTTTACATATGTTTAAAGGAGATGTTAATCCTAAAAATCTAGATAATTGGATCCGACGGGTTGAAGTGTATTGTTGTGTCCAACATATTGATGAAGAGTAAGTTAAAGTGAAACTGGCTTCTCTTCGGTTGGAAGGAACCGCTCTCGTATGGTGGGAGATCAAGCTTCATGACATAAGTAAGTGTGGTAATCTTCTTTCCTCATGGTCAGAATTCAAATCAACGATAAGGAAGCAATTTTATCAATTAGGGTATTTACATAAAACAATGATGGAATGACAAACTTTAAGGCAAAGTAAAGCTCAAATTGTACAAAGTTTCCCAGAAGAATTTAGGAAGAAAGCTTTTGCATTGAATATTCCTTTGGATTCTTATGAAACTTTAATGATGTATATTGGTGCACTTCCCAATTATATTCTTCATACTTTGCTCTTGTTTAACCCCACTAGTCTTTACGAAGTTTGTGTGCAATCCACTCACCTTGAGAACAAGGGGAAACATGTTCAAGAAGATCCCACAAAGAAACCTTCCAATTTCCCACAAAAGACTTTTAAGAAGTTTAAAAGGAAGAACAAGAAGACCACTATAGTAACGAGAGAAGGAGGAAAACCATCTTGCACTCATTGCAAGAAGAGCGGTCATGATGAAGAATACTGTTGGAATTTGCATCCAGAAAAGAAACCGAAACAGTTCAGTGGAAAGGGGAAGACAAACACTGTTGCTATAGTGCAACAAGATCTTGGTTTCGATTCAGGAGATGAAGGAAAGATCACAGCGGTTGGAGTACAAGGTAAAGATTATATTCATGCTAATTCTAGTTCCAATGATGAATCTCATGTTGACGAATGAAAGAGGAATGAGTTATTTCATATCAGAGTTGTATCTAAACATACTAAGATAGATACATTATTTGATCCGGGTTCCCAACATGGATGATTTTAAGGATGGAAATTTATTTTAAAATGCAGAAACCTTGGCGAATATTACTAATCCTTCATATGTCAACTATAAATGTTTGGCGATATTTTTTTTTTAAATATTCAAATTTCTAAGTATTTTACATATTTTTTATAAAATTTTGGCGATTTTTAAGGTAAACTAATTTTATCCTATAGAATTTGGGCAAATCATTTTTAAAATAAAGATTCTCGTTTTTGGAAAAACCATGGAAAATTAGCCCATGAGCGAAATTTAGCCCCTAAAATCATCCATAGTTCCCAAGTAAACTTAATATCTGAAGCACTTGTCAAGAATATGGGTCTTGAAACAAAACCACATCTGAAGCCTTATCCTCTTGGTTGGGTATGTGATAAAGCAAAACTTAATGTCACCAAACAATGTAGGATCAGATTTTCTATTGCTTCAAAGTTGATTGATGAAGTGGATTTGGATGTTGTACCACTTGATATATGTGGCATAGTGTTGGGAAATCCTTATATTTATGATATAAAAGCAGTCTTCTTTCATCATGAGAACAAATACCACCTTACTAAAGGGGGAGTGGAATATATTGTTAGAGCTCACAGCATGAGGGTAAATATAACACTTGTTAGTGAAGGGAAAATGAAAAGACTCATAAACACTAATAAGAAATATGTACTCATGGTCGTCAGAGAGAAAGATGTCGGGACATCCAATGCTTTCCAAGGGTGTGATCCATCTCATAAGAAGGAATTAATTGATATTGGTTCTAAGTATGAGATATTTTTTAGGAACTAGATGGATTACCTCCTAAGAGGGAAATCCAACATGAGATACATCTTCAACAGGATTCTCCCCTTCCTAATGTGGGCATGTACAAGATGTCAGTTGTAGAGATGAAAAAGATCAAGAAGCCGGTACAGGGCTTATTGGATCAAGGGGTCATCATGCCCAGTTCATCTCCTTGGGGTTCTTCGATCATGATGGTGCAAAATAAATATGGCACATAGCAAATGTGTGTCGATTACCGGGCTTTAAATAAAATCACAGTAAAAAATCGATACCCTCTTCCTCTCATAGATGATTTACTAGATCAATTGAAGAATGTTGTTTATTTCACTAAGTTGGATTTGCGTAGTGGATATCATCAAATTAGTTTCGCAGAAGCCCTACACAACATCTGGCGGATTGGTACCAAAAGCCCTACACAACATCCAGGTGGATATTGGTGGCCGCCCACCTATTCCATCTAGCTTATTTCATAAGTTTTCATGTCAATACATCTTTATGTACTTCCAGGGCCATTTTGGGGCTCTAAACAACGTTTTCTTGGCTTGCCACAATCAAACTATAGACATAGTCAAAGTTTGATGGCATAATCATAGTTCTCGAAAAGAACTTTCCAATGGGCTATCACATGCCTAAAACGAAGATCGTATGCAAAAGTTACGACCCGAGGAAGTTAATGTACTAACTTACCCCAACGGGGCCCACATGAATTTTGGCACTTCATCTCCTAGTGTTAGGTTTTTGGATGTCTAGGGTTTTGGCATTCCTTTTTATCATAAAAGGGCCTTCAAAGCCTCATTGTAATCATCTTCTTGCGAATGAGCATAGCCGTCACATCTCTTCTCAGAGATAAAGCTGCCACCATTCTAGCGAGTCTTGCACTCTGTATTTTCACAGTCTCTATACATTTATTTCATTAATAGAAATCATGTATTGTTATATTTCTCCGTTTCTCACAATTTTTATGTGTATTTCATTGTAATATCTTTGTTTTCATTTCGTTCCGAAAATAATCTGGATCACACATGTTGTGAGAATTAGCTTTGTGAGAACTTTGCCCTTGGATTTTCCATGGAGATTTGCCTCATTTCATGAGATACCTTGCCACATGTTGTGAGAAACTGCTCTTTAGACACAAGAGAACCTCTTCGATGTTGTCACCAGGAGTGGGACTGTGGCCCTTTTATTTGTAAAGGAGAAGCATGTTTTAAATAGGAGAATAATCCGGCTAAGCGGTTGAGCGAAGCCCAAAGACATAGCCCACCCGGGGTGAACTCCGTTAACAATTGGTGATTCTCTTGTCCTTATATGTGACTTCTTATCTCATGTTTATTATGCTTCCTTATTTCCGCAGTTAAGTTGTTGGATGCATTAAGTAAATGGCACATGAGATTTAATGAGCTTCTTCACGAAGTTAAATTCAATTTGGGTTCAAGCCTCTTAAAACCTCAATGTCACCTTGTTAAGAAATCAAGTCAATAAAAACGATCTTAAATCCGACCTTTAATGGAGTGGCATTAAACTGAGTAAATATTGGTAACAGGGTCACCCCATACTTAGATAAGATTTTCCCCAAGTTTCATTCTACTAGATCATGAGGGGATTTTATTTTTTGGCAGACACGTAAGCTAACTTAGAAACAAACGATTTATTTCCCAAACGAAGATCATATTCAAAAGTTACGCCCTTGAGAAGTTGACGTATCAACTACCTCCATCGGGGCCCACAAACCTTTTGGTGTTTCATCTTCTAGGGTTAGGGTTTTCGATTTTTATGGTTTTATCATTTACGCTTTATGTCAAAAAGGCCTTTGGAGCCTCATTATAGTCATTTTCTTGCTTCTCAAAGATAAGCCGTCACCATTCTAGCGAGTCCATTCACTCTATATTTTTACAGTTTCTGTACAATTCGCTCATTAATAAAAGTTGTGTATTATTGTGTCTATGTGTTTCTTGCAATATCTCTATGCATTTCTTTGTTATATATATGACTTCATTTCATTCTCAAAATAATATGGATAAGTGGTATTAGAGTAGTCTATTCCTTGTCGTTTTCAGTGCATGTCCCCAACGAGGTCAAGGTATAGAGAGTTGGGTCTAGAGCTAGTTTCTCTTGAGGACAGGTGGTCTCGCTAACCCAAGCGACCTTCCATGGCGGAAGAAAAGAGAGACGAGGTAGCGAGATATCCTATCAAGTTGTTGCTTGTGGAAGCCCTTGCTCAACAAAGGAATGAAATGATGGAAATGTTTTCCCAAATCCTTCGACGACTGTCGATAACAACAGAGGCATCTTTGTCAAGCAACCACTTTGGAGGCATCGCCCCCTTCAAGGTACATGTTAATTTTCATATTCCCATATTCGAACGTTAGATACATGTTGATTCTTTGGAAAATTGGTTGAATCTACTAGAAGGTTATTTCTCTGTTCACAATTTTTCGAAGAGGGAAAAGATCACCTTTGCACTCCTGAAGGTTGTCCCCCATGTCAAATATTGGTGGGAGACTTACTACAAGAAAAACTCGATAGATGAGTCCAAAAATATTTGGGGTCAAGCCCACTTTGAACTCTTTTATGGATGCCATCAAGGAACATATTGCTATGTTGGAAACTATGACAACCAATACACGAAATGAACCACACTGTGTTAAGAGAGGGACCAAACAGTGTCAGAGTTCACAAATACCTTCCATACCTTACACACCAAGTTGGGTATCAAATAATATGAGCAACATCTGGTTCTAAAATACCGCGGGGTTCTGCACAGGTCCATCCAAATAGAAATGGAGTTTCTAGACATCCTGTCATTGGGAGTCGCTTATCGATATGCTATCAAAATCGAGTAAAAATTTAAGCAGTTGAACAAGCAAGAGTTCGAGTCTACAAATTCGCAACAACCAAAGTATGGTAAAGGCAACCCTAACTTATAGAACATCCAACCTCAAGACAACTAGTCCAAGCCGCAAGAAAAGAAGAGTAACTGGAAGATGAAGAAGGACACTAGAAAGTGGTGAGGATTTCAAAAAATCCCTTGGCACAACACTGATGAATTTCGCTCGAAATAGTCATTGGTGGTTGAGCTCAAAGAAAAAGAACCAAACTCTAATTCCAACTCTAATTCTAACAACAATAAAAGGAAATAGATTATTGATGCAGAACCCACTGCTACCATCGTGACCACAACAATCCAACCAGAAGAACTAGAGGAGCCTAAGGAGGGGTAGTGACTCTTCCATTCACAAATGTGGGTGAAGGGGACCCCATTTCATTTCATTGTTGATAATGGAAGCCAAAAGAAACTCATCTCAGCATAGGTCATCAAGCAATTGGATTTATCATAAACATCATACCCACAACCATATAACATCGGGTGGCTTCACCAGGGATGAGATCTTCATGTCAACCTGTAGTGTCACCTGTCCTATGACATCAAGCCCTTCAATGATGAGGTACCATGTGATGTTGCCCCACTAGAAGTCTATGATGTTCTGTTAGGCTAGCCATATATGTGGAAGCATCATGCTGTTTATAAGTCTCGACCCCTTAGCGTCAATTTTACCCTAGAGGGTTAGCTCTACATAATACCAAAGGTAGTTCTAACTATTGTTGCGGAAAAACAGTGTCACAAAGTAATCTCTCATACCACAAAGTTTAGCCTCTTCATGATTTGGTCAGAAGGTGAACTGAAGGACACTACGACCACTATAGCCTCGACCCAAGACCTTCCTATCTAGCAGAAGCAGGTCGACAAGATTATAGAAGAGCACAAAGACATTCTAGATTCACTTACGTGGGTGCCTCTGCACTGCCTTGTCAAGCAAAGCTATAACATATCCCTTCATATCTCTATTGGTCACAACCCCTTTCAGGAGTGCTTGGGGTTCCAACCATTAGCCCCCATTGATATATCCCTTCATTATGCATCTTCATCGACAGAGTCCTCCCAGACTCAGACCAAGGAAAATCATGCATCTAGATTGGTTGAATGGATCCAACCCCTCCAAAAATGGGTTCATGACATCCATCAACAAGCTAATGCCAAGTATAAGCAAGACAACTTCTTCAACAAGGCACGTGACTCACCAAGGTTAAGATTCAACAAAAGCTTTCCCATCTCCCATGGGAACTTGACGCAATGGGGACCATTGATTCCTAAGGGGGGAGGAATGATATAGGTGGATATTGGTGACCACCCACCTATTCCACTGGATCAAAGCACAATTTTCCATTTTGGCAATTTGTCTACACTTTTTCAGGTCCTAAACTTATGGGACCATTTTGAGGCCCTAAAGAATGTTTTCTGGGTGCGACAATACCCACATAATAGCCAATGGAATTGTATATGTTGACTGAAATGCGTACTTCTTGGAAAGACCTTTCCAATGAGCTATCATGCACCCCAAACAAATATTGTATGCAAATGTTACGTCCTTGGGAAGTTGACGTATCAACTACCCCCATCAAGGCCCACAAACCTTTTGGCATTTCATCTTTTGGGGTTAGGGTTTTCTCATTTATGATTTATGTTAAAAAGGCATTTGGAGCCTCATTGTAATCATCTTATTGCGAATGATCATAGCCATCACATCTCTTCTCAAAGATAAGCTGACACCATTATATCGAGTCCATTCACTCTGTATTTTTACAGTTTTTGCACATTTCACTCATTAATAGAAATTGTGTATTATTGTATCTCTGTGTTTCTTGGAATATCTCTATACATTTCTTTGTTATATATCTACCTTAATTTTGTTCTCAAAATAATCGGCTAGACCTTTCCAATTAGATATCGTGCACCCCAAACGAAGATCGTATGCAAAAGTTACGCCCTTGGGAAGTTGACGTATCAACTACCCCATCGGGGCTCACAAACCTTTTGGAGTTTCATCTTCCAGGGTTAGGGTTTTCTCATTTATGATTTATGTTAAAAAGGCCTTTGGAGCCTCATTGTAATCATCTTCTTGTGAATGGGCATAACCATCATATATGTTCTCAGAGATAAGTTGCCACCATTCTAGCGAGTCCATTCACTTTGTATTTTTGCAGTTTCTGTACATGTCACTCATTAATAGAAATTGTGTATTATTGTATCTCTGTGTTTCTTGCAATATCTTTGTGTCTTTCTTTGTTATATATCTGCCTTCATTTCGTTCTCAAAATAATCCGGATCACAAAGGCTCTGGCTGGAAGATTCAACCCTGTTTTCAATTCTCTGAGTCCTTATTTGAGTAGCTAGTTGCCAGTGAAATTGAATCTCATACCCCAGTCTTCAAGAGAAATCATGAGCCCTGGGGTCTTGCAAGCGATTTCAGGTGGGACTTGTGGTTCCTGATCCAACTATACATTTTGATTCAAGTGGATAGTGAAATTCTCAACTTAGACACCAAGCTCTGTCATCAGGCAACAATCGATAGTAGGTACGGGAATTAGTAGTCTCATCCTGGCCCTTTCCAACACATTTTGTATTAGATCTTTGTAATTTATGGTTAAAATGCCTCGAGTTCATTTCACATCTCAGGAGTTGAGGAACGACAATGAAGAACTCTAGAAATCTGTTCAACATCTTCAAATTTCCTTTTAGGGATTATCCACTCAAATCTCCTTCATTCTAGATATCCTCAGTCAACACTAGGTTGCTATGAGACAACTATATGATGAGGTTGATGCCATCAAGTCTCAAGTAGAATACATGTAGGAGAAGGCACCACCAGTTCCCATGGTATCTGAAGTAGATCCTTCCTCAATTGCTCCTCCACTTCTGCTGAAAGGCCCACTCTTGACCTGAACGTACCTATTCATGACATAGATGAAGAAGAGAAGAACCCTCTAGATCATCTCCAGTTGGGTATTTAATGTTTTTCCAATACATATGTATATTGGGTGTCTTTTTTAGAATAATCACTCTCAAATTTTGGAATGTATATATCTCCAGTGGATATCAAATGACCAACATAGTAGATAGGACTAAGTTAGAGCTGATCAAGCATTTTTTGCCTCGCTTATGGGCTTACGTTTGAATATTTTGTACCCTCTCATGCTCTTCGGCACAAAATCTTTTTGATTAATACAATATTTCTCAGTTTTGGTTAAAACAAATAATTGCTTCAAAATTGAACTTAGAGTGTGACCTAAAATTGTGTCTAATTGGTTAAGAGCTCGTCTTCTTCAAACTAAGGAAATATGTTAATAGCCCAAGACGTAGAGGCATGTTATTTTAAGTTTTCTATGCATGAGAGAGAGAGAGAGAGAGAGAGAGAGAGAGAGAGAGAGAGAGAGAGAGAGAATTGCTTTAAAATAATTTAGACAAAAATAAAAGTAAATTTATATTATATTTAAACATAAAAAATCATATGTGCACTTATAACTCATGATTTTTCAAACCAAATATTTGTAGCGAAGGTTAATAATCAATTCCATTATTGAATCACTTTAAAAAGTGATTTGATGACAACATGTCAATTCATGATGCACCATAACAACACATAATGAATAAGTATAGCTAACATTAGAGGGTACCCATTCACTAAGTAAAGCCTCAAGGAAGTTGAAGCTCTTTTTCGGGGATTGAACTTGTGACTTATTTGACCAAATACTTATATTGAAGGCTCATAGTGAATCATTTTAAGAAGTCACTTGATGGTCATAGATTAAGTCACAATGCATTGTAACACATGAACATAGTCGATTATGCACAACCAACACTCAAATCATCAAGGCTCTTTCCTGAGTATTGAACTCGTTACTTACTAAACCAAGTACTTGTAGCAAAGGATCATAACTAATGAATCACTTTAAAAAGTAACTCAATGGAAGCAAGTTAAGTCACGATGCGCTGTAACAAATGCATCCAACTAAGTAAGCATAGCTAGCACCTGAGAGGTCAAATCTCTTGTGCAAGTATTGAACTCATGACTTATTATACCAAATACATGTACAAAAGGCCCAAAGCCAACTCCATCAGTGAATCATTTTAAAAAGTGTCTTGATGGCAACAAGTTAAGTCATGATGCACCATAGCATGCATACCTCGCTAACTAAGCACAATGAGAATCCAGAGGCCAGAGCTCTTGCCCAATTATCGAACTCATCACTTATTAAACCAAATACTTGTAGTAAAGACTCATAATCAACTCTACCGTATATCACTTTAAAAAGTGACTCAATGAAAACTAGTTAAGTAACAATGCACTATAGCATGCACCTGCAACCAACTAAGCGTAGTGAGTGCCCAGAAGGGCGATGCTCTTGCCAAAGTATTGAGCTCATGACTTGTTAAACCAAATACTTGTAGCGAAGTCTCATAACCAACTCCACCAATGAATCACTTGAAAAAGTGACTCGATGGTGGAGAGTTAAGTGATGACACATTATAACAGATGCACTTAAAAAATGTGCACAACTAATTCCCAAGAGGTCAAAGCTCTTAACCAAAATATTAAACTTGTGACTTATTCAACTAAATACCTATATTGAAGGATTATAACCAATCTCATTGGTGAATAAATTTAAATAGTGACTCAATGGCAGTGTTGTTCCTCAGGCTATTCATGGCTATGGAATAGGGCCAAGGCACCATATGAAGGATTTTAAACCTATCGACTTAGGCTAGTCTAAAATTATTCAGTAGCCAAAGGGGGTATCCCTTGTTGATGAAAAATGATTAAAATGGAAAGGCACTTTCTTGTAATCAAAGATTACTACAAAAACAATGGAAAAATAACATGCATCACTAATCAACTTGAAAATAAACACATTTACCCTATCTTAAACAAACATTTGAAATAAGCTAAAAGAATAACACAATGTACTTAACTTCAAATATCAACAAGTAATATGAAGCTAAAGTTTCACTAACCATTGTACATGGAAAACATGCTCCCTCAAAAACAAATAATGGCCATAATAGGAAATGAATAACATAAATAAAACTAAATAAGGATATCATTCAAAGAGAACAATGACCATACTAGGAAATAAATAACATAAATAAAACTAAATAAGGATATCATTCAAAGAGTTTTAATAAATAAATACTCAACTTCCAGATTAATAACATTAAATATTGGACATTATCAAAAGCAAGACATTTTCTTACACAATCCATAACACATTCCATGGTAACAATATATATTAACTCGACATATAATGAATTATCAAATAAACAAATGTATATTTTAACTCGACATATAATAAATTAGCAAATAAACAAATGTACATTTCAGAATAAAGATCATTGTTTAGCACTTTAATTTACAAGACATTTTCTTACACAATCCATAACACATTCCATAGTAACAATATATATTAACTCAACATATAATGAATTATCTAATAAACAAATGTACA
>SNQJ01S0105102.1:44763-55297 GCA_010110895.2 Picea sitchensis
ATCATCTCGTTCCTTTGTTGCGTGAGGGCTTCCTCAATCAACAGTTTGAAAGGATCTCCTGTCCCATCATCTTTCTTTTCTCCTGCCATGAGAGGTCACTTGGGCATGCAAGAGATTTTGTTCTCAAGAGAAACAAGCTCAAGACCCAACTCTTTGTACTTCGACCTCGTTGGGGACATGCATTAAGACGACAAAGAGCAAACCGCTTTGATACCACTAATCAAGATTTTATGAGCAGAATGAAATGAATACAGATTATTAACAGGTGCTTAACACGAAATAACAAAGATACAGTAAAACTAGTTTTCTATTCAATAACGAAATAAGTTGAAACTGTAAAATGCAGCGGAAACAAGCTTGTTGGAATGGTGGCAACTTATCTCTGAGAAGATATGTGACGGCTGCGCTCATTCACAAGAAGATGATTAGAATGAGGCTCTGAAGGCCTTTTTACAATAATCAGGAATGTCAAAATCCCTAGACATCCAAAAACCCAACCCTAGGAGATGAAGCACCAAAAGTCATGTGGGCCCCGTTTGGGTAAGTTAGTACATCAACTTCCTGGAGTTGTAACTTTTGCATATGATCTCCGTTTTAGGAATATGATAGCCCGTTGGAAAGGTATCATTGAGGAGATTCATTTTAGGCACAATATCGAAGGAACTTACTTATTTCAAACCTATTTTCCCAAAAAAAAACATAGTTTAGGGCCTCAAAACGGCTTTGGAAGTGAAAACTGCTAAAAATAGTAAATTACCAAAATTGCCAGAAAACTGTTTTGAGCCAGTTGGAAAAGGTGGGTGGCCACCGATATCCATTTGGATCAGTCATGCTTTCTTTTAACATCCTATGTGAGGAAATTCATGGGAAAACAACATAAGAACATAATACACATAATGGATATGACACTTCCCTTGATAACGGAGTTCACCCGATGTGGGTTACCTCTCCAGGTCATGCTCTGAAGCCTGGCCACTTTATTCTCCTTGATGTAATGATGTCTCTCCTTTACAAGTTATAATTCCAAAGTCCCTTTATGGTGACGACAACAAGAGATCAGAATGTGATCAGGAATGTATACAGCTTCACAAGTTCGCATACTCATGAGGCATCCATGATGCTAACATTGACATCATTCCCACATACTCAATACATAAAAAGAGGAAGAAATGAAATATGACCCCCATCAACATGGAGCCATCAAAAGTATTAGATTTGCTACTCATATCCAAGCATAAATATGCAGCCCATACAAAGATCCTGAAACCACGAGATTCAG
Organism: Picea sitchensis; assembly: GCA_010110895.2. Taxonomy (NCBI): domain Eukaryota; kingdom Viridiplantae; phylum Streptophyta; class Pinopsida; order Pinales; family Pinaceae; genus Picea; species Picea sitchensis. Next base: position 46,043 of record SNQJ01S0105102.1, read on the forward strand.
AACTGCTTCATTGACCACTTATCATGTAAGTGCCACAATTTCTCTGTCACATATAACTGATTGAATTGATGTGAAAGAAGAGAAGAAAAGAGTATATAGAAGGAATAAGCTGATCTTGTTGCCTTGTTACAGCCTCTCTATGCTCTTTCAGACCTATAACACGCATGTTATGCTGCAACATTTAATGACAAAACAACATAATGAAAAGCATGCTTACATTGGCTTCTCTAGAACTTAGCTTGTTGCTCTGAAGCTCTACTACAAAAACAGACCTCATCATTGGATTTGTGTCACCGAATTACCTAAAAACGACTATCAAATCGTCTCCATCCGAGTCAGACACTTTCAAGCCCAAGAGACACCTGCATCGGTTACCATGCCACTACCTCTGCAATAAATGACTCATTCTAGAGTTGAGCTACAAAATATTTTCTCAGATCAGGAAAATAACACCACCAATACGTTTGCGGCGTCATTTTACCTAAAAATGACTGTCTCCATGCCTCGATCCGAGCCATACACTTTTTGGCCCAAGAGGCACCTTTGCCTCGATTTACATGCCACTGCTCCTACAATAAATGCTGAAAAATATCAAACTACGTGTAGAATCCATACGCTCAGTCTCACATCTCGTGATCTCTTGTTGTGTGTGTCGAATGCACTTGCTAAGCCCCTTTTTATACAATTTCTCGAGCAATTATGTAATAAGTGAGGTTTTTGGCATGTTGGTTGGCGTGGCTAAACTTAGAACGTTGTTAGGTGGAGGTCCCAGGATCAAATCTTGTGGACTCCCCTTTTTTAGTATGTGGTTGGGCGCACACGCTAAACTGGTGGATGGTTTTAGCATATACTATTTTTGGTGGATAGTTGGTGGAAATGCTAATTTATGGTGGCAGACAGATAAGTCCCTAAGTGGGTGGAATACCATGGTCGTATGGCGCTAACATGTGAACAGGGGTGGGGCCGAAGTCCTAGCCCCTCCCTTTGGCACCTTAGTTCAAACCTTTAATTTAAACCATATGCGCAGCACATAATAACCAAGGGACATCGTATGGTATAGTGGTTATCGTGGATTTATGGGGCTTTTGTGCTAGTGAGAGGTTCTGAGTTCGAATCTGGTGGAGTGATAAAAAATTTACCCAACAACCATGGGAGGGGTGCCACATGGCATTCCATGACTCGGTTTTAGCATATACTATTTTTGGTGGATAGTTAGTGGAAATGCTAATTTATGGTGGCATACAGATAAGTCCCTAAGTGGGCGGAATACCATGGTTGTATGGCACTAACATGTGAACAGGGGTTGGGCCGAAGTCCTAGCCCCTCCCTTTGGCGCCTTAGTTCAAACCTTTAATTTAAACCATATGCGCAGCATATAATAACCAAGGGACATTGTATGGTATAGTGGTTAGCGTGGATTTGTTGGGCTTTTGTGCTAGTGAGAGGTCCTGAGTTCGAATTTGGTGGAGTGATAAAACTTTTACCCAACAACCATGGGAGGGGTGCCACGTGGCATCCCATGACTCAGCCACGTGGTACTGTATAATTTGTCCAAGCAAATGCCACTTGTCACATGAATCGTCCATGAAACTAACATGTGTCATCACCTAACTTACCCATGTGTATGCCATCCTTTCCACGACATCCCATGCCAACTCATATGTACAGACATGCCATGTGTCACCCTTGCAGTGGTGCCACGTGTCACTTTGACTTTTTGACTTTTGACCAAGTTTGATTGAAGTTTGACTGCTTATAACTTTTGATCCGTAACTATGTTTGACGAGTCGTTTGCATCGTTGGAAAGATTGTGACGCACTCTTTGCGATCATGTTGTTTTAATTGAGTTTTGGGAACTTTGAATTTTTTCCCTTTCGTTGTCCACTGAAGCCATTCTAAGACTCCTGAGACACTTTTGAAACTTTTGTGATGTTCCTTAGATCCATCCAAATCACATAGTTGAAACATTTGAAGGGTAACTTTCCTTTATATTTTCCAAATCCTTTATGGAGTTTCTTTATAAAGTTGTCCTCTTCTACATCTGATATGTCCGACTGATCTTCATTAGACATATGTTCTTGTTTCTTCTTTGCTTTAGATGCGTTAAAAGTTGTTTCTTCTTTTGATGGTTTTTCGTTCCATCTTCTCATTTCATATGTTGTAAGAATTCTATGGAGTTGATCTACTATGAGTTTGTCAAGTTCTGGTCTATCTTCAATTGTGGAAATCTTGGAATTATACCTCATCGGCAATGGCCTTAAGATATTTTGTACAATAGGTTTGTATGAAAGTTCTTCTCATGCTGCTATGATTGAGTTAACTATCTCATCTACCCTATGAAGGTATTCAACAATGTTCTCTTCTTCTTTCATCTTCAAATTTTCAAACTGAACTCTGTAGATTTGTAGTTTGGATTCTTTGACATTGTTATCTCCTTCATATATAACCTCTAGTTTCTCCCAGATCTTTTTTGTTGACTTACAATTCATTACCTTCACAAATATAGGATTTGTTAATCCTCTTAGAATGGCATTGATTTCTCTTGAATTGTCATTGCAAATCTTCTTGCCTGCAGTATCTGTGGGTGAAGTAGCTGGTGCAATGTAACCATCTACTATAGATTGCCAAACATCAAAACCAAGAGCCAACATGTATCTTTTCATTCTTATTTTCTAGAAAGCATAATCATCTCCCTTAAACAATGGTGCTTTGTTGAAAGAGATTCCCTCTTGCTGATCCATTTATTTCAGGATCTACCTTCTAGTTATTAGACTGTGTTGAAGGCACTCGCTATGATACCAATTTTTGGAAATACTGAGAGGGGGGGGGTGAATCAGTATTACCTTTTTAAACAATTAGTAATTGATTTTTTATTCTAATTATCATCACTATTGATCAACAATGGACTTTGTATTTAAACAATCATTTATATAAGTATACTTCAACAAGCATTAAAATTTTTATAAACAATAATCTTGTGTTTGTGAAGGACACCAATCCTCTTTAGAGCACCAACTCTTGGACACACAAATCCCCTTCTTCACGACACCAACCCTAGGAAGCACCAACTCCCTTGTTTTAGGGAACCAACTCTAGGAAGCACCAACTCCCTTGTTTTTAAGGCACCAACCCTAGGAAGCACAAACTCCCTTGTATTTAGGGAACCAACCCTAGGAAGAACCAACTCCCTTGTTTTCACACTTTATTTAGTAAAGGATATGAATCCTTCCTTTCTCCTCCCTTACACCCTCACTGCATAAGTATATTTAGCTTTCCTTCTTGGACTCTGCTTTTGCTTTTGATCTTCTGATCTGGACTGCAGAGACACTTTCTTCTCACCATTCTTTCTTGTTTATATAGTCTTCCAATTGGTGTGAGCTTTGAAGCATTGTGTCCCTTTATTTGAACTTTGAACCATTGCACCTCTTCATTTAAATGATAATATTAAACTTTAAATAATATAGTTTTTCCTTTTTATTGTTTATTCATAATGCTCATATTTAACTCTACTTTAATCATGACTGTGTATCGGTTCATTAGTCTACAGATCTCGAATTGTTGTGAATTTCAGTCTTAATGAATAGGCGCTCCCTTCAACCAAAATTTGTGTCACCATGAGCTCGAAACCACAAGCTTATCCATTCCAAGCATTCTTTTACTAACGCTTTCTTCTTCTGCCCCTATTCTTCTACATGGGACTGTATTCAAACGTATGAGGGATTATTTACTTCTAGCCCCTTTAGCTTCTTTACCTTATCACGTGACCGGTGTTGGAACCAGGTTCTCTGATACTTCATCCTTTGGGACTTCCGACATTTGCAGTCATTCAATCCTCCCGGAGTACATTTCGTTGAAGTGTGTATACTATATTCACTAATAGATCGGATGGTCAATATTTAATCTTTCGTTGGATGGACGATCTTGGCTTATCCATAGGATTCAAACAAAATCGACAATAATGACCTAATAAGGAGTTGATATGAACGTTTCTCGTTCACTCCGGGACTTCGGCTATTCGTGGCTCCAAAAATCTGGAGTAGAGCAATTCCTATGGAGGTTTACCTACCGAATAATTCATATAATGGTAGTGATTACTTGTTGTCGATTAACACCTCCACTTATGCTATCCTTCCACTATGCTTGATCAACAATAAAGAACGCTCCTGAAGTAGATCAACGGTTAGCGTTACTTCGTGCTTCACGCTTACTCTATCCTTCCAATGTACTTGATCAAATGGTCAAGAAATATTCCATAGGATCTTAGATCAATGACCAAATGTTAATTCGTGACTTTGGCCTTCGACGCTTCAGGTATATTTTATGGTAGGAGAAGTTGGACATCCCCGGAGGATGTAGTCCCGCAATGACGTTGCTTGTTAACGTCACTATTGACATGGCACTGGCTGAGTGACTACCACATGTCACCTTGATTTGTAACTTTCACGGACCTTATGTGCCATATGTATTTTGACACTTGTCATCATCTGATTAGGCCACATGTCATCTATTTCTAACATGGTCATGTTGACGTGGGCCTACTGATGTGTCACATGTCTTCCCCCTGGATCTAATGGTTGTAGGTTCATCTGAAGTTTCTTATTGATCTGACAGTTGTCGTTGCTTCAAGAATATGACACTTTTGAGACTTCAATCTAATACTCATGAATTGTCGAAGTGTCGAATAGATCTATCACCGTAGATCTTTCATCGTCTTGATTGACGACTTCTATTAACTCTAGGGCTCCGGAGTTCGGGATTTCTTGGTTTATCTAAGATTTTTATCACTGAAGTAGGTCAATGCTGGAGTCGGCCACCTTCTTCCTTTTAGCGTGATCTGATGCTTTCAATATTGATTCCAAATCAACGGTTGACGATATTTCCATGCTCTTCCTCTGATCCGATGGTTGACGGGAGTTCGTGACTTTGGGGCTTCGGCCTTCGGGTAAACTTAAATGTTTCAGACTCCTTTTCGCTGAAGTGGTCAACTTCGGAGTTCACCACCTTCTTTCCTTTAGTGTGATATGACGATTCAACATTTCCATTCCATATCGACGATCAATTATTAACTCTAGATCAAATCTTGATCTAACAACTGGGAAACCATCTAAAACTCCCTCTTAATCGATGGTAGGCATTATTTTGTGACTTCAGGATTTCATGGATTCTCCCTTGTCTCTAGTAATCGTTGAAGTGGCGAAGTGGAAAAGTGTCAAAGTAATTTATCTGCTACTTGATCCAACGATCCATAATGCTCATCTAACGATTGAGATTTAATCCTTCCCAACCTCTGACTTCACCTCGATCTAACGATCTTGGATTGTCCCGAACTAAGAATGAACGACTCATGTAACTCGATCCTTTACAAAAGGATTTCTTCACTCCCAGAAATATGTCTCTTGTGTTACTTCAAATGTGCCATCTCTTTTGAGCTTCAATTAACGTTCTTCCTTATGAGCTTTGTGTCAATGCGCTCCTTTATGCATTGTCTTTATCCAATCAAAAGGCTATCTCTTCTGAGCTTTAGGTTTATACAGGATTCCTCTGCACCTCGCGTTATGTCTTATGCGCAACCTACTATGTTATCTCTCTTGAGATTTAAGACATCAAAGACATATAATGATAATACCATATTGATATTCTTGACATCAATGCCAACAATGTAATACCATGTCCAACAATCTATTACCAGTTTACATCTCACTGCGAGTTTTCACCCTGGAATACTTTAGACAAATACTTGTAGCTAATCATTTGCATTTCATATCAAAAAATAAAAATTCATCCTTCATATTACCAACTTGGGTCTTTTCCCTCATTGTGAAAAGTAGGTATGTTGTAGATATTGTAAATAAATTGATTTCCTCTTTGGGTTTAAAGGAAGGTGATATTTGGAAATATGACCCTCGTCATCTAGTTTCACACAACACATGGTTTTAAATTATATAGCTTATGTACATCATTCTAACCCTAAAAGTGAAATAATGGCCAATAAAGACGCTCGGGAAGAGGTGCAGTATCCAATGAGAATGCAAGTAACAAGTGATGGATTGAAGAAGGAGCTAGAATCATAATATGTGCTCACAACAATTTTGAGTTTAGCCTCTGATGTTGCTAATTTATAATGTAGAATGATTGAAACAAGTTATATATCAAGTGACATAGAGTAGTTGGCTGAAACAATGGCCAATTTAACGATTAAGGTTTTATATGGATAAGAGGTTGGAGGAAAAATAAAGACATCTGAGATTTCAAGTGAACCTGCAACTATGGAGATTAATGAAACTGACCCTAAAAAAGGAAAATTTCAAGAACAAGCCACACACATTATTGATTATACTTAGGATGCCTCAGCAAAGATTCCATAGGAAGATTTAACTAGGAAAATCGATACTCTCTTAGGAGAATTTCAACCAAAGAAGGCCAGTGAGTGTGTGCTAGTGATCACTTCTTCTTCATTGCTAACAATTCCAAATGCTATTTTAGGAGATAAGTTTTCTTTGTTGTTAGGAGCTCGCGAGAGTAAAGAAGAAGATTCCATACACATAAGTGAGTTCAATGAAGGAGGTTGACAATTAGAGATTGATCAAGAAACACATCTCAAGTTAGAGTATCATATTGTTCCTTGATTCTTAGCATCAACTGGTCACGAGAGAAATAAGTTCAACTTGCTAGTCTTGCAACTTGAAACTTCAAAAAGTGAAAATTTGTCAGAATATAAAACGACATCCATGCAAGTTGACTTGAATCAAGTCAACACTGCATACATGGTAAAATAGCATAAATAGACCAGTAAAATGGTGTCATGAAAGCTAAAAACATATGTTATAAAGCTCCAAACTTTGGCCAATAAGCCAAATGTTCAACTCGAGAATGAAAGAATTGTTAATTGAGTTAAAACTACAAGAATTAAAGATTTAGAAAATAAGGTCATCGCTTTGGTTGATACATCAAAGAGAATGAAAATATAAAGATCCTAATGGATGCAAAAGATTTAGAAAACAAAATCCTTGAGTCCAAGCTAAAAATGGATCAACATGAGCTAGTGAAATCTAAGGAATTGATAAGTGCATATAAGGAGAAATATTTGTTTGCCTCGAAGAATAGAAGATTGAGGGAATTGAACCTGCAATTGTCAAAGGAGATATAAGAGCTCAAGAAGGGAAAATAAAAGCTTTCAGAGGAGCATTCTCTTGAAATAAAAAATTGTAGTGGGGAATTACACGGAAGACTTCTTCGCTTAAGCCTTTATCAAATGTTTTTCATAATGTTGACGACGATGATAAGATATTGAAATTATACAATAATGAAGATAATGTTGATGGTATGTTGAACAAGATGAAAATATATAAATCCTAATTTATAGAGCTGACAAGCCAGGTTCCAAGGTTGAAAAACTCAAATGAAGAAAAGTTAGCTCAACTCAATGGAGTGATTAAGGAAAAAGAATCAAGCATGGAAGATTTGCAAGCATGGATAACTAAAAAGGATGCTAAAATTGATTCACTTGTCATAGTACAAGAAAACCTAGAAAAAATATTGTAAGACGTTGAGTCAAACCCCAGGGAAGTAACATTTTGTCAACACTAAACAACAAATATGGGATGGGATTATAGAAGAAATGCATAATTTTAGACGACATTTTGAAATGTTTCATATTGTGAAGCTACTTCAATAGACAATGCACAAATTGATGCTAAACATTTGATACCTAATGTAGCAACGAAGGTTGAAGAAGATGAACAAATCATTCAATTTCTTAATTCATTATCAAAGCATTTATTGGAAACAATTGGGGTAAGGTTGAACTGACTTAATCTTTAACATAAAGAGAGTCAGTGAGAAAAATGATCTAATTGTTGCTTTACAACATAAGATTATAGAAGTGAAGTAGGCCTCAAAAGAATTCAAGAAATAGTTTGCACCGATTTGTAATTTTGGTTTTCCTTATCCACGGACACAAGATCTTTGGATGTTCCCAGAGCATGTGTACAAGAGTGCCTTAGAAACATGACGTAATGATACAGATCTCATTAATGAAAGTGATGCACTCACATCCTAAAAGAAAATAATTGATTCGTTATACCATGACTTTATTGTTCTATCTCTAGTTACATAATTATATCGAGTACAACCACTATTTCCTTTTTATCTTCTTACTCACATTGAATTTTTATATAGGAAAGTGTTGAAACATACTTATCTTATAGGACAGGGTTGGAGCAAAATTGTTCATTGTCAATCAAAGACCCCATTGTTGACAGAGCCAATGTTACAAGAGGAAGAGGTCCCACCAAAAGAGAAAGAGGTTGTTATGCAAAAGATGGCTACACTTAAAGAGAAAGAAGTTGTTCCACACAAGTAAAAGGAGGCCCCACCTAAAGAAGAAGGAGTTGTATCAAAAGGAAAGGAAGTTATTTCTACCATGGGCAAGAAGTTGTCATGTAGATGCAAGCATAAAGTTTAGAAGGAATTCCCAAGTTGACAGATTGCATAATATCCATTCAAAATGGATTTGTTGGGATTCAAGTTCCACATGGACATTAGTCTATGTGGAGAGGGTAGTTAAAGAAGCGGTTAGGGCTAGATGCTTATTTAAGTGATGAAAAATTTGTATAGGGGGTTGACATTTTCTTTGAGAAAGTCATACATTTCTTTCCAAGGAAATCACTCTAATGAGAGTTATTATTTTACTTTGAATTATTTGTTCACAACACTTGACACTAAGAAACTTGTTATGGATTCACCACTTGTCCTGAACAATCTGTTTTTCACTCTTCATTTTTAATTTAATTTTTTTTCTTATGGATTCACCACTTGTTCTGTTTTTCACTTTTCATTTTTAATTTAATTTTTTTTCTTCGACGTCTCTTGTTTTTTTTTTGTATATGGATGTATTTAGAGAATGATGTGCATGGAAATCTAAGGACGTGATCTTTATTCTGTTTTTCACTTTTCAGTTTTAATTTAACTTTTTTTCTTCGGCGTTTCTTGTTCTTTTTGTATATGGATGTATTTAGAGAATGATGTGCATGGAAATCTAAGGACGTGATCTTTATTCTGTTTTTCACTTTTCATTTTTAATTTAATTTTTTGTCTTCGACGTCTCTTGTTCTTTTTGTATATGGATGTATTTAGAGAATGATGTGCATGGAAATCTAAGGATATGATCTTTATTCTGTTTTTCACTTTTCATTTTTTATTTAATTGTTTTTCTTCGACGTCTCTTGTTCTTTTTGTATATGGATGTATTTAGAG
>SNQJ01S0105105.1:10636-40799 GCA_010110895.2 Picea sitchensis
TGGGACTAACACTTTTTTGTGGTATGTAGCATTTTGTTTCACTTTAATACTATATAGTTTTTTGAATATATCACACATGTTTTTAAAATAATCCCATCGTATAATTGGCATTAATCCATCTAACATTGTAGATCTTCAAACAAAGGGTAAATTTGCATGTCCAGTTTGTGGTCCTAAGATGAAGTATCAACATTCAAAAAATTTAGGAAATGTGGTGTTTGATGAGTATAGGCACCTTCTCACTAAGAACCATAGGTATCGTACTACTGAAAAACATATTTTCAATGGGAAAGAAGAGATTGAATTAAAACCGCGAAGAATGACACCTCACCTATGAAGGTTGGAATATAATAGGAATCGTCAAGGTACACAATTTCTTTATGTATCATATATGTAATGTTTTTAATTTTTATTTTAATAATTATTGAATTTATTTTACCGTATTTTAATTGTTGTGATTTATTTTATGCTTCGTGATTGATCCAAAAATGAACGTATTATTGATAAATTGCATGTTAGTTTAATGTACTTTATGCATCAGATCGATGAGAATGTGAAATACATAAACTCATTAACTTATTGTGGAAATATTAAATGTGACTTTTACTTGATTCTCATTAATGATTAAAGAGATCAGCCATTGAGAACCATGTTGTAAATTAAGAGAAGAGAAAAGCAAAAAAGAAAGAGAAATAGAGACAAGAACTTGTTAATGGAGTTCACCAATCATTGGCTACGTCTCTGGGCCCGCTTCCAAGTGGAGGACCTCTTTATTTCTCTTTAAAATTCTCAAAGTTCTCTTACATAGGCTCTTTGTTGTTACATTACATGCTTCATATCTGCTCTGCAAGACCTCCTTGCTCAAATTCATGCATGCATCATCAAATTTTTCTCAAAAACATGGCAAAAATGCCCCTCAAAATAGGAGAAAAGGCCAAAAATTACAAGCTACTCCTTCAAATCCCTGCATCAAAAGTTGTTCTCCAAGATTCAAAAAGCATGTTTTTTATAGTTTTCATGATCATATGAGGAAGCCCAACTTCCCCTAAAGATATGGCTTCTTTCTGGGATCAAATCCCCCTCCAAATGGCCACGATATCCTAAACAAACCACTTATGGTCCAAAAATCAGGCAAAAATCAATACTGTATAGTTAAAAAGCCACTTTTAATTAAAAATACATAGAATAGCCCCCTTGGATTATACGCACACCCCCTATAACTGGTCATATGAACACCATATTGCCAAGCTCCAGCCCTTTGGGCTACGCATTGGCCTTGGATAGGCGCCAACTCTTGGTCGTGGGCGCATGGCATGGGACCATTGGTTAATGGATATAACCTTCGCGCACCTTTTAAGGGGATAGCCCATGGTCTTGTGGGATCCACCCAAGATCCAAGGGCTAGGGTATGTTAACTATCCCCACGCATATGGTGGCCGCGCCCTCGGTTTTATGGTGGTTACATATGGTAATAAAAACGTGGTTTGGGGCTATGCCCCAGCCCCCTTCTGCCCACATAACAATACATTCAAATTTAAATAAAATAAAACTTGTTTCATTTAACAAGTGACATGGTGGCACGTTGGTAAAAAGGCTTCCCCAAATCGCGTGGCTTGGTGGTGATCATGGGTTCAAAACCCATGGACCCCTAAAATTCATTTTTAACACTTTTCATTCGACCGTTGACTGGGTGCCACATGGCTGCCCATGCCTAGGCCACATGGCACCACCACATTTGCCTGAATATTGACAAGTGTCACACTGCCATTGGTCCAATATGCATCATCTACCCAGTCACATGTCGCCACTTATCTCTGCCACACTAGCATCATAAGGTGTCTTTGGTGATGTCATGCTAATGTCATCATTGACTTTTTCCAGTTGACCTATGACTTTTTTAGCTGTTTGGGAATCTGATCAGAGTGTGATAACTCTCACATACAAAGATCGTTTGAGAAAGTAAATATATGGCTAGAATCAATGCGACGAGACAGTTGTGATACAATTGGTTTCACTCAATTCCGAGAACTTTCATTTTTGAACATTTTTTGAGCCTGGGGAGCCTCTTGGATCATTCCTCCCCACTTTGGAATATTTTGGACCACCAAAAGTCTTCTTTTACTCAGGTAAGAAGTGAGGGTACTTCCTCCCCACTTGTATAGTATCGTCCATCCTTTCTTCTTGGACAATAATCACATGACCAATCAAAACAAACAAGAAAACTGAGATAACATTGTTTATCAAAGTAATCATCCCATCAATCACACAATCATCTACATTCTTTATCGCATTTTTCAGCCATACACCACTGAATAGCAGCAAACTAAACAACAATACTGAGTATGTGAATGAAAATGACAAAACATGTTTCCCCTTCTGCACATGAATAGTAACCAAAGTATGCAGTTGAACCTCATGTTGTACCCCTGGTGACACTTCATGACTGTTAGACACATATGGACTCATCTCATGTTTAGCATCACGAACTTCCTGTTTTGTTACAGACATAAGTGTTATACTTTTTCTTGCATTTACCATTCTTTTTAACTGTCCTGTAGCTGCAAAAGATCTGTCATTTTTCATGCGATGAGCATTAACAATGTACTCTTTCCCATATTTCTTGAAGAAATATTTATTTTCCTCCCTGTAGAATATATCTTTCCTATCATAAAGGTATGGGCTTCCTAGTACAATTCCACATATGTCCAATGGCACTATATCAAGATCTAATTCATCAACATAATTAGAAGTGATTGCAAACTTGATTTTACATTGCTTGGTTACTTGTAAATTATTATAACCACATATCCACCCCAATGGATATGGTTTAGGATGTGTCTTTGTTTCAAGTCCCAAGTTATTTACAACATCTTCACTAATTAGATTGGCTTGTGATCCATTGTCTACAAGAGTATCAACTTTAACATTACTTTTTATAACCCTTATGTGAAAAAGTTCACTCCTTTTACACTCATCATTTACAACAACTGAACTAGAAGAGCTAGTACTTGCAACAGAATTTGTACCTCAGATTCCCATAGATACATCCTGTGTCTCGTCACCGAAATCTGATCCAAGATCCAATTGAACTGTCCCAGCTGTGGTATTCTTCCTTCCTTGGTTGGCATACTTCTTTGGATTTAAGTCAAGATGTAAGATCCAACAATGATCTTCATCGTGACCTACTTTCTTCCAATGCTTGCAAGTAGGCTTATCCTTTCTTGTTGTGGTTGTCTTCTTCTCTTTCTCTTTCCTTTTCCCTACATCCTTTCTTGGCCAATTATTTTTAGAAACACTATAACCAACATTCCCTTTACTTGATTCAATGTGAATGGCTTCAACACATACTTCATCAAAGTTAGAAGGATTTAGCATAAGAATAGTGTGCTTGAGATAAGAATGTAATCTACCAATATATTTTAGAAGTGTCTCTTGTGTATATAAAGGAATAACCAAATTTAAAGCTTTCTTATGAAATATCTGAGTATATTCTTGTACACTTTGACCTTTAACTTGCCTTAAACTTTTCCAAATCACCATTTCCTATTGCATGTATGCTAATGGATAGAATTGTTTTTTCAAAGTAGTGATAAAATCATTCCAGGAAGAGATTGTTTTACCATTTTTATTGAGATCATCCTTATTTTTTATTTCCCACCATATGAGATTTGTGACTCCCAATTTGAGATTTGCAAGTTGGATCTTTGTTTCGTCATCAACAATCCTTTGTATCCTGCAATAGACTTCTAATCCTCTTACCCAAGTATCTAGCTTTTCTGCATCTAATTCACCATCATAAGTGGGTAAATGAAACTTTACATCTAACTTTAATAAAGGCATATTAGAAGAATGATGAGTTTTATTAGGTTTCTTATCCTTGGAGGGATGTACACTTGCTTCACTTGTAGATGACGAGGATGAAGAAGAAGAAGGTTCTGAAGGTCCACCACCTCCAACTCCTCCTTCTGCTCTTATTGAAGATTCACCTTCTTCAACTTTTGGATTTCTTTGCAATCCTCTTTCCTGATAAAGTTCCTCTACCATGGATTTCATCAACTGAAATGACTCAAATGAATCATCATCAGATGCAAAAGGACCTAGTTTTCTCGATGAAGACATCTCTTGTTTATGCGGTCTCCTTTGAATCTCTGTATTAAGAGCCTCAAGTTGGCCTTCTCCTCGCTTGAGTTTTTCTCTAGTGAGAATCCAATGATTGCAATTCTTGTCAAACCTTTAAAACCAAATGCTCTGATACCATAAAATTGATCCAAAAATGAAGGTATTACTGATAAATTGCAAGTTAGTTTAATGTACTTTATGCATCAGATCGATAAGAATGTGAAATACATAAACTCATTAACTTATTGCGGAAATATTAAATGTGACTTTTACTTGATGCTCATTAATGATTAAAGAGATCAGCCACTGATAACCATGTTGTAAATGAAGAGAAGAGAACAACAACAAAAAAAATATAAATAGAGGCAATAGCTTGTTAATGGAGTTCACCAATTGTTGGCTATGTCTCCAGGCCTGCTTCCAAGTAGAGGACCTCTTTATTGCTCTTTAAAATGCTCAAAGTTCTCTTACATAGGCTCTTTGTTGTTACATTACATGCTTTGTATCTATTGTGCAAGACCTCCTTGATTAGATTCATGCATGCATCATCAAATTAATCTCTAAAACATGGCAAAAATGCCCCTCTAAATAGGAGAAAAGGTCAAAAATTACAAGTTGCTCCTTCAAATCCCTGCATCAAAAGTTGTCCTCCAAGCTTCAAAAAGCCTGGTTTTTATAGTTTTCATGCTCAGATGAGGAATCCAAACTCCCCCTAAATATATGGCCTCTTTTGGGGATCAAATCCCCCTCCAAATGGCCAAGATATCCTAAAAAAACTACTTCTGGTCCAAAAATCAGACAAAAATCAATACTGTATAGTTAAAAACCCACTTTTAATTAAAAATACACAGAATAGCTCCCTTGGGCTATGCGCATGCCCCATATAAGTGGTCATATGAACATCATATAGCCAACTGCTAGCCCTTTGGACTGCGCATTGGCCTTGGATAGGCTCCAGCTCTTGGTCATGGGCACATGGCATGGGACCATTAGTTAATGGACAGAACCTTCGCGCACCTTTTAAGGGGATAGCCCCTGGTCTTGTGGGATCCACCCGAGATCCAAGGGCTAGGGTCTATCAAATATCCCTGTGCATATGGAACCCGGACCCTCAGTTTTATGGTGGTCACATATGGTAATTAAAACGTGGGTTGGGGCTAGGCCCCAGCCCCCTTCCGCCCACATAATAATACATTCAAATTTAAATAAAATAAAACTTGTTTCATTTAACAAGTGACATGGTGGCACGTTGGTAAAAGGGATTACCCAAAGCATGTGGCATGGTGGTGGTCATGGTTTCAAAACCCGTGGACCCCTAAACTTTATTTTTAACACTTGCCATTCGATCGTTGATTGGGTGCTACATGGTTGCCCATGCCTGGGCCACATGGCACCACCACATTTGCCCGAATATTGATAAGTGTCACACTACCATTGGTCCAAGTCTGTATCATCTGCCTAGTCACATGTCGCCACTTGTCTTTGCCACATCAGCATCATGAGGTGACTTTGGTGATGTCATGTTGAATTCATGCTGACGTCAGCATTGAATTTTTGCCAGTTAACCTTTGACTTTTTTAGTTGTTTGAGAATATGATCAGAGTGTGATAACTCTTGCATACAAATCCCATTTGAGAAAGTAAATATATGGCTGGAATCAATGCGACGATATGGTCATGGTGGAATTGGTTTCACTCAATTCCGATAACTTTCATTTTTGAGCATTTTCTGAGCCTGGGGAGCCTCCTTGATTAGTGATGAAGGCCACCATCATGAAGGTGTTAATAATGGGATTCCACGAGGAATGAAATGTTATCCCACTCAATTCATGAGGTTTCCCTACTATGAGGAGCTAAAAATAGTTCATTTGTTTGATACAATGCACATCGGGAAGAATGTGACAGAAACGTTATGGTGAATCATAGATGGTAGGAGGGATAAAAAAAATTATCAAAAATTGTACTGACATTCAGGAAGCCAATCATGCAGTGCAAAGTGTGATCCGATCAAATAATGATGTACACTGAAATAATTACCTTCCATAGTTATTAACAGAGCAACAAAGCAATGATGTAAAAGAGGTCATTCAGAGAATTAAATTTCCCATAGGTTTTGCTTCAAACATAAATAATATCTTAATGAAGAAAGGTGAATTTGGTGGGGTAAAAACACATGATTGACATACCTTCATTAAGGTAATAATTTTGGTATACATATTATATATTGGCTATATACATGTTTTGAGATTTTGTTTTTGTCTACTTTGGTGGAAACAAATAACAATTCATTTTTTTTTATACAGTATGTTCTACCGCTATCTCTCCCAAACAACTTTGACAACAATGTCAAAAAAGCTATATATGATCTTGGTAAATACATGAGGTAAGTAGTTGTGATTTATAATATGCAAAATGTTCTTTCAATTTGTTGTTGTACATAATGACATGTGTTTTACTTGTAATGTAATATATTATATTATATTATAATGTTGAAACATGTTATTTTCTTATGTCATGATCTATAGCTGGTTATCATTGAAAGAAATCCATGAAGATGCTATCAAGTATTGGAAGAGATAAATTCCTTGGCTAATGTGTGAAATGCAAAAGTATCTACCTCCAACATTTTTCAATGCATAAGAACACTACCTCATACACCAAGTTGAGGAGATTGAAATGTGTAGACCTATATACACAAGGTCAATGTGGATGGTGGAGAGACACTTGAAATCATTGAAGGCTTTGGTTAGACAAAGAGTATGTCATGAGGGTTATATGGTCAAGGGATATATGGTATATCAATCCATGGTGTATATTATTCAATATCTTTATAAATTAGCAGTTCCATATATGCATGCAGTGGATCACATTTGGGATGTGAACTCCATAAAAAAAATTGAAGTTCAGGAGCACTTGTTGGGAAAAGGTAGAATGAAAAAACTGAGGTAATATATTAAAAATTGTGGAGATTTATATTAATACATAGAATTTTTTTTATTTTTTTTATGATCATACTCATTAATATATTAATATCTATTATTTCATCAATTATCAATATTTACCATGGTTATAACTAATATTTAATATTGGTGAATTATGATTTTTTGATTCAGTTGGTCAAGATTGGGATGCATTACATTTATACATTGTAAACAATATTGACTAGATGAATGTATGGATTCAAAGATGTAAACAACATCATGACAATAGGTTATCCTGAAAACAATTGTATAGATTGGTTAGAGAAGATCATCGTAAAAAGGATGCCAATGTTACGCAGAGGGAAATTGATTTAGCATATGGTTTGGAAGATGGGCATGCAAGCAAATTCACCCATTTTATTCAATTATTTTATATTATATTAATGTGACTGTAGGTGTATATTTTTCGTACATACATTCCACGTTATATAAATATGTTTATTAATTGACAATTCTTATTTTACATGTCTAGCATATTACAGTTGAAACACCACAAGGCTATGTGGTGCAATGACCATAAATTTCACATCAAACAATTGGATGAAACCAGGAAAACTTATGATAGTCGGATACTTGTAGTATTTCAGGTCACTGATGTTTCCTCTAGGAGTGAAAAACATCCCCGAGAATCTGAAAATAGATAATATGGGTATTTTAATGATATACTTGAGTGTGACTTTAATCCCTTCAAATTAGTTCTATTCGACGTCAAATGGTATAGGTTACGAATTCATGAATGTGATGATGAAAGAACTGTTATTCAACATGCCAGCAGATTTTCAATGATTAAAACAATGGTGTTTGAAAGAGGACATGATCGCTATGTTTTTTCAAGACAATGTGAACAAGTATTTTACTCAAAGGTTCCAGGTGATAGGCATTGGTCATTTGTTGTTATATATGATCCAAGAGGAAGGAAAGTTAAGTATACTCATGTACAAGAATAAGATGATATTGAAGAAGAAGATGATGTTCTAGATCATACAGAGTCGGAAGATCATCGGTCGACAGACGAAGAAGACAAAGAATATGACCGAAGCATAAGAGACATTAATGCAATTCTTGATGATGATGTCGATGAACATATGCTTGAAAATGACATTGATGATGATGATGATGATGATGATGATGATGATGATGATGACGACGATGATATCATCAATCCTTTCAACATCGTTTATGAACTGGATGATGATACATATGTCAAGTTCAATGAAGAAGAAGATTCAGAAGAAGGATGATATCGATGTTGAGTTGGATCAGGTACGTAACTGTATATTTTAATTTGTATGAATTATTCTCTTAAAATAATTTACTTATGTCGTGGGTTAATTACATGTTTTTAAGTTTTATCTGACTTTTTTTATGTCTTGTATTATTACATGTTTAATTATTATGTGAAACTTGAAAATAGTTGCCATACTAGATTACGTGGTAAACTAAAAATATAATTTACAAACACATAATTTCATTTACCTTCATTAATTTTTGTTTTGGTAGTTTCTATGCACGAATCTTACCATGTTGCTTTCGCTTATTTTATATTTTATAGATTGGGTATTGGGGAATTGAGAGTGATGTTAGGGGAAGGGGAGGGGCCATATTATTTTCCACCTTCACGTGGTTGGACTTGATCAATATAGGATAATTTTTTCTTGAAACCAAGAGAATCTCGTTCATTTTTAGACCATTATGATTGTAGATGTCATCATTGTTGTCATAGCATTGCATCAACAAAATTTCAATGAACATGTTTGTCACTTCTATAACATCTTCGTTGAAACTGTTTGAAAACATGGAACTTTGGCCCATGAGTTTTGTGGAAAGAAAAAGGTGTTAGATGAGATTTAGTACTTAAATAATGATTACATACTAAAATATATCTAAAATATTGTACCAAAAAAGTACTTAGATGAGAGAAAAAAACAAACACAACAAATAACTGATGATCAAGTGCTTGTGCAATTTATCAAGTTCATGTTTATCTACGTTATTGCATTCCCTTGCAATACTATAATATGTGGTAACGTTTGTTTCCAAACTCAAATATGAATCACACACCCACTCTATATATCCGATCTCAACCTCATTTCATTTGAACTTTCTCGGATTAATGTCATGCATGGAACTCCCAACAATATACCCATCATCATGGCCGTGCTCTTTATTTTCATCACCTATGTTGTACAAAACCATAATCATGCCAATTAGACCCATGCGTTTGGTGGAAAGAAGAAGGTGTTAGAGGGAATTTCATATTTAAATAATGATTTCATACTAATAGTCTTTAATTTATGGATCAAAGAAGTACTTAGATGAGAGAAAAAAACAAAGACAAGAAATAATTGACGAAGCTTGTGCAATTTATATCAACTAGTACTTGTTTATAGACGTTACTACATGTTGTTGTATTACTAGATGAGGGAACATGTTTCTCAAATGAATTTTAAAAGGAACAATGAAAAGACATTGTGATAATTCTAGACATGGGCAACATTGACCTATGAATGGGGCCAACATTGAAATTTTTTCAAACTATTTCTGTATGCATTGAAATTTGAGATGGATAGACTATTTGCATGCCTTAATGACATGGGAAGGTTTTTGGACTCAAATATGACTCACAGACCCACTTGTTTCCATCATCAATTCAACATGTAATCCATAAACCCTATTTTTCTTTCAAAATACACAAATTGGTTGACACAAGTCTTAAGTTTGCATTGTCCTTTCTTCATTTTTCTTTCAGGTTCTACATTGTATATACAATGTATGTCATATTTGTGATGAAAAATCCCTCTTTTCTTTCATTGTTTAATCAACACCATAAAAATATGCAGGTCGAGATGGTGTTGTATCAATGTCGCTAAGTATTGCTTGCGTTGATGGCATCATTATGGTGTCATGGTAGTGTCATATTTAAATATCATTATGGTAGCATGGTAGTGTTATATTTAAATATGAATGAATTTACAATATGGGAGGGTTTCAAAACTCAAATACGACTCACACACCCACTCTATATATCCGATCCCAGCCTCGTTTCATTTGAAATTTCTCGGATTAATGTCGGGGTGCATGGTACTCCCAACAATATACCCATCATCATGTTCGTGCTCTTTATTTTCACTGCCTTTGCTGTATAAAACCAACATCATACCAATTAGGCCCATGCATTTGGTGGCAAGAAGAAGGCACTAGAGGGAATTTCATATTTAAATAATGATTTCATACTAATAGTCTTTAATTTATGGATCAAAGAAGTACTTAGATGAGAGAAGAAAACAAAGACAATAAACAACTGATGAAAATTGTGAAATTTATATCAAAAAGTACTTTTTTATTGACATTATTACATGTCCTTGTAGTACTAGATTCCAGAATATGTGTGTCAAATGAATTTTAAAAGGAACAACGAAAAGACATTTTACTAGGACTAGACATGGGCAACAGTGACCGGTGAATGGGGCCAATGTTGAAATGTTTTCAAATTCTTTCTGTATGCACTGAGATTTGACATGGATAGACTATTCACATGCCTTAATGATATGGGAGCTCTTTTGGACTCAAATTTGACTCACACACCCACTCGTTTCCATCATCAATTCATTATGTAAACCATAAACCCTATTTTCTTTCAAAGTACACAAATTGGTTGACACAAGTTTTAAGTTTGCATCGGTCTTTCTTCATTTTTCTCTCAGGTTCTTAGACATTGTATATATAATGTATGTGTGTCATAGTTTTGATGAAAAACCCATCTTTTCATTCATTTTTTAATTAACACCATAAAAATATGCATGTCAAGATAATGGTGTATCAATGTTGCTAAGTATTGCATGCGTCAATGACATCATTATGGTGTCATGGTTGTGTCATATTTAAATATGTATCCATAGACGATATGGTAGGGTTTTGAAACTCAAATATGACTCACACACCCACTCTATATATCCTATCCTGACCTTGTTTCGTTTGAACTTTCTCGGATTAATGTCACAGTGCATGGAACTCCCAACAATATACCCATCGTCATGGTTTTGCTCTTTATTTTCATATCATATGTTGTACAAAACCAACATCATGACAATTAGGCCCATGCGTTTGGTGGAAAGAAGAAGGAAGAAGAGGGAATTTTGTATTTAAATAATGATTTTGTACTAATAGTCTTTAATTTATGGAGCAAATAAGTACTTAGATGAGAGAAAAAAACAAAGACAAGAAATAAATTATGAAGCTTGTGCAATTTATATCGACTAGTACTTGTTTATCGACATTATTACATGTCCTTGCATTACTAGCTGCGGGAACGTGTGTGTTGAATGAATTTTAAAAGGAACAACGAAAAGACATTGTACTAGGACTAGACATGGGAAACAATGACCTGTGAATAGGGCCAACATTGAATTTTTTTTAAACTATTTCTGTATGCATTGAAATTTGACATGGATAGACTATTTGAATGCCTTAATGATATGGGAGGGTTTATGGATTCAAATTTGACTCACACACCCACTTGTTTCCATCATCAATTCATCATGTAAACCATAAAACCTATTTTTCTTTCAAAGTACACAAATTGGTTGACACAATTTTTAAGTTTGCATCAACTTTTCTTCATTTTTATTTCAGGTTCTTATACACTGTATATACGATGTATGTGTTTCATAGTTTTGATGAAAATTACCTCTTTTTTTTCATTGTTAAATCAACACCATAAAAATATATGCATGTCGAGATGGTGTTGTATCAATGTCGCTAAGTATTGCATGCATCGATGGAATCATTATGGTGTCATGGTAGTGTCAGATTTAAATATCATTATGGTGTCATGGTAGTGTCAGATTTAAATATGCATGCATTGACAATATGGGAGGGTTTCCAAACTCAAATATGATACACACACCCACTCTATATATCTAATCTCAGCCTCATTTCTTTTGAAGTTTCTTAGAATAATGTTGCGGTGCATGGAACTCTCAACAATATACCCATCGTCATGGTCATGCTCTTTATTTTCATCACCTATGTTGTATAAAACCAACATAACTCCAATTAGGCCCATGTGTTTGGTGGCAAGAAGAAGGAGCTAGAGGGAATTTCATATTTAAATAATGAGTTTGTACTAATAGTCTTTAATTTATGGAGCAAAGAAGTACTTAGATGAAAGAAAAAAACAAAGACAAGAAATAACTGATGAATCTTGTGCAATTTATATAAACTAGTACATGTTTATAAATGTTATTACATGTCCTTATAGTGTTAGATGCGGGAACATGTGTTTCAAACAAATTTTAAAAGGAACAACGAAAAAGCATTGTCCTAGGACTAGATATGGGCAAAAATGACATGTGAATGGGGGCAACGTTGAAATGTTTTCAAACTGTTTATGTAAGCACTAAAATTTGACATGCATAGACTGTTCACATGCCTTAACGATATGGGAGGGTTTTTGGATTCAAATTTGACTCACTATTACACATGAAATTTGCACACATAGGTACCTCGCCCTAAGTGA
Source organism: Picea sitchensis (assembly GCA_010110895.2). Taxonomy (NCBI): domain Eukaryota; kingdom Viridiplantae; phylum Streptophyta; class Pinopsida; order Pinales; family Pinaceae; genus Picea; species Picea sitchensis. Next base: position 23,254 of record SNQJ01S0105105.1, read on the forward strand.
TGTAAGTGTCATTTAAGTGTCTCATACACCTTGACACCATGGAATAACCTATGTCACAATCCCTAGTCAATGTGGAGGAGGGATGTATTACATGAAGGCCAAAATACCAAGTCCACATGAATTATTATTAATATTCATGAAAAATAAATTAATTAAGTGTGAGAATCAAGTGCACATGAATTATTATTAATATTCATGAAAAATAAAGTAATTAAGTGTGAGAATCCACCTCAAATTTGGTTTCCTATCTTTTAAGGAAGGTGGAGGATCTCATGGATGTTTGAAATATTTCCTCCTTAAAATCCTTCAGAGATATTTCCTCCCTAAATTCCTTCAGAAATATTTTCTCCCTAAATATCTTGGAGATCCCCTTTTTAGTGGATTTGTTGAGAGATCCTATCCATGGTGTTTAAGCCTCCAAATACTATATAATGAGGGATTTCCATGGAGGAGGGGGCATGGATATGTTTAGAGGTACCAAACTTATGATCTCATAAGGAAGGAAGCAAATTGGAGGTATTAAACTTATGGTCTTGGGAGCTTTGTGCAAGGGCTGGACAAGGAGGACTTGGAGAGGTTGTTGCGACTTCATATATGGTTTGTAAGTATATATTTTGAGTCCTCATTAATACATGTGCATGGACTTGTCTCTTTGGATGAATCTAGTTTTAAACAAATCATGGTAGAATAGGAAGTATGCTTTGTCTTTGTGGTTTATTGGATTGCAAGACTTGGGGATCAAGGCTCAAATTGGACTGAGCAAGGACAAACGTTGTAAAAAGGAATGGATACTCTCTTCCTCTTCTCTATTGAATAGTTTAGCTATGTTTAAAGGAATGTTAGTGATCAAAGTTAGCACTTTTCTGTCTTGGTCATAGGGGTCTAAGATCCAAGAGGGAATTCACCTGTCCACATGGGAATGTTCCTACAACAGAAACTGGCGACTCCTCTGGGGATCGACATAAATTTGTATTTACCTAGTTTGTCCCTACCCTTTGAACAGCTTTTATATCAGGTTTACTATTGTTTTATGATCCATTACCTTTCTCCCATTTTCACTAGAAATTTGACCAATTTCTATGCATTATGGGTGAGGTTTTCTGCATTTTTTTGGCTATGTTTTTGAGTTTTTGGGAAGATCAATGCCTCTCTGTATGCCACATTAGAGCGCTAGCACTCCCCTATAGTTATTTACAGAGTGATTCAACACTTTGTTCCCTTGAGACAAGGAGCGTTGATCTCCTTCTTGGAGGATTTTTGCCTTTTTCTGCTAATATTTTTGCACCCTGTTTTGCAGAGGTCAATTCTAGGGTTTTCACTTTGGTTTGTGAAATTGTTTGGGTTGATATTTGATGCTTATCACTTCCTATTGTCTTGAATTGGGATTGAAATATTCTTGTTTTGTCGAGACAATTTGAGTGATTTCTCTTTCTCCCTGTCTTTTCTTGGATTCTTCTCTGCATTTTCTTGTACTCCTTGAATGTTTGTTGGTTGTCAAATCCTTGATTGAGTTATTGTTAGAACACGTTTCTACTTTTTTTCTTTCATACCTCACTATCTTGAGTGCATTCTTTATTTTTATCCTTTTTGCTTCGTGTCTTTTGCATTTTCATCTGACTCTTCTTTTAATTGAAAGTAGTGGAGCATTAAAGGATTTGGATTTAATTTCTTCATACATTAAAATCAAACAAATAAGATAGATGCATTCTTTCTTTTGGGTAGTGAAACTAGCTTGCATTTGAAGTAGAGAAATTGCATGCTTTTGGGAATTTTTTGGTCTTGAATTGAAGGGGGCCAAGAATCATGTATTGGTGTACAGTCTCTTTGACTCATATCTTGAAGATCTTGATATTGATGAGCTTAATCTAATTTTTGGGACATTGTGCATCTGGGAATGATAAATGTTTTCTCCTTCTCATAATATAGTTTTCATCGAAGTGAAATATTTGCATTCTCATTTATTTTCATTGTCTAGAGTCGATCAAAACATCATTTAGTCCACACCATTTTCCTCTTGAGTAAACAACAACCACTAAAATCAACATTAAACTAAAATTTATCAGAAATTTTTACATTTTCTGGTAGCAAACCTACAATAGCTTAAGGTATAGGGATTTGGAATAGTTTGAAAGGATAACTTTCCAAAGATGTCAAACTAACTTAGCATCTTGTGATAGGGAGAGAAAATTCAATTTTCATATAAGCATAGATGGGATCCCCCTCTCACACAAGCGTTATGCACGAGGTCACATTTGGAAGAGATACAGAGATTATCCCTTTGTGGTTTGATTGTTCGTAGTAGTCAGATCATGTATTGGGGTTTAGTCTTGAGGTTCAACTATCTTCATTTGGTCTCGGTTCTTCATGAATTCTGAATCCTTTCGGGGTCCTCTGGAGTTCTACTAGTCCACTTGTCGTCAGTTCTCTCGAAGGATTTCAAACTTGTTATCTTACCCATACCTTCAGACTAGACTATTGACTGTACCCTCCCAGGGGATGACTACGAGTTGGTGTCCTTAGTATCCATAATATTTAGGGTCTTTACACAAGGTGATGGTGAAGGGAAGCCTTCGTTGTACCTGGAACAAATGGTGGTCAAACTCACTTGGGCTCCTTGGAGGGTAAATCCATGATTACTGTGTGGAATCTTGCACCAAGGTGTAATTTCATTAAGCAGGTAACCATCGTAACTGTTCCACTCGCTCTATCCCATCCCGTTCCTATATTGATCTTGTGATGTTGGATTTCATCACCAACTAGTGGTTTCATTGTGGGAAGTTTTGTTTGATTGTTTTATTCTTAGATTTTTAGCGTGTGTTGTTTATTTTCCCTAGTAGACTCTAGGTTGGATCTTTGTTTAATGGTGTCAGTTCCCGAAACTACCAATGGAGAAACCCCTTCTCTGGGGGAACCTTTTTTTTTTCCTTCTTACGGAAACATTAGTCCTCCTTACATCGCTACTTTGAGCCTTCCAAGTCTCACAATTGGGTTACCGGTATGGTTGTTTTCCACTCTGGTAATATCTAATGCAGCAAATGCTTCAGATGTAAGCACACCACCCACACATCAACCTCATGTCGACCTTTCTCCTTCTTCACCCATCAGGTCTCCTTCCATTTATCCTTCTTCACCTAGTGAAAGCTCTAAAGTGAGTAACCAGGTTGATAAGAAGAAGAAGAAACAGAAAGAGAGGAAGAAGAAAAACAAGAAAGGGAACAAGCCTCTGACTACATCAGATGTTAGATCCAAGAAACAAGCTACGGTTAATTGTACGAGGAGTGTTAGTGAGGTAAACAAGATTAAAATGAAGAATCTAAAACCCAAATTCCCTTACAATCATTGTAAGGGTGACCACTTTCTGAGGGATTTCCTTGGTCTTCCCAAGGTCTTAGAAATGTGGTCCTCCATGTCATCGGTCCCTACTGGGCATGATGGTGATGCCCCGTCAACTAGTGAAGTTAATTTTGGTAAGAAGAAGACAATTGTCAAGTTTCCTTGCATGTTATGCAAAGGTGATCATTACTCTCACCTTTGTCCTCATATGGATGAGGCTTCTTCTCTTTTTGAAAATCTTCAACTTCCAACTGGTTATTGTAAGATTCTTCCCAACCTATTTTTATTTGATGGAATGGTAATCTGGTTCCATCCTCAATCAGTCTGGTTGATCAGGTGGTCAATATAGTGTCATCCTCGGTTGAACCACTAACCAAAGTAGTTGATCCAGTTATGTCATCATTCAGCCCCACTCCTCATCTAAAGAGTGATCCCAAAGTAGTTGATCCATTTTCTCCATTGGGCATTCCCACTCTTCATCTAAAGAGTGAACCCAAAGTGGTCGATCTAGTTCCTCCGTCGATCGATCCCACTTCTCCTTTGAAGAGAGCAACCAAAGTGGTAGATTCGGCTCCTCCACTCGTCGATACCACTCCTCATTCAAAGAGTTAGGATGTCACTCAAGTATACCTCATTAATATTGATTCACCTGGACAAGGGGGCACTCCACCCATCCCAATGGCACCCCCTTCAAGCAATCAAATGATTTCTATTGTTTGGAATCATTTGACAGAACCCCGTCTTCCTTCTTACATGCATTTCCAAATCACCATGCAGTTTTGTGATAGGAGTATTCCTAACACTGTAATAGATGAACATGCTTCTATTATCATCTTATCTGCTAATGCTTGGAAATATTTTGGTTCCCCAAAACTTGCGCCTGTGACTCTGAATTTGTTAACCTTTGAGAGAAGAGCTAGTCGACCTTTAGGGATACTTCCTCAGTTTCTGGTTACTTTGGGAGGAAAAATGTTCTACATTGATGTGATGGTAGTTCACAACCCCTTGGACTTTAACCTGCTCCTCGGGTGAGACTATTTCTATGTTATGATAGCTTTAATGTCCACTCTCTTTCAAGTGATGTGTTTCCCTCACAATGGACACATAGTAACGATCGACCAGTTTTCATTCATTGACCCTCATTTGATGGTCAACCATCTGCCTTCCTTGAATGGTCCTTACATGCCAGTGATGTTCGCCCCACCATAGGTCAATTATGTAATGACCTGCCCCATTCATTCAACCATGCACGAGAAGGAATCCCTCCCTTATCTTGACCTAGATTGGGTAGTTGACATGGTCATCTCTTTGATAGAGCTATTAGAGCCAGATATCCCTACCCTTATCGAGGTTTTCGACATGTATTCCTTCCAGAGTGATTTTCTTCCATCTAGCGAAGATATCTTGGAAGCCATGTTTGACGTTTTTCCCTTGACATGTATTCCTTCCAGAGCATTGTCCTCCTGGAAGCCATGATCAAGGAGAGGAACTATGAGCATAGTTTCACTTCTCTATGGTAAGCTCGTTAAAAAATGAAACAAAATCTACGAGCATAGTTTTTCTTCTCTGTAGAAATCTCGTTAAAAAATGAAACAAAGGTATTGAGCATAGTTTTCATCTCGTAGAAAGTTCGTTAAAAAATGAAACAAAAAATCTAGGGATTCAACCCAGAGCCCTGAGCATAGTTCTTTTCCTGTGTCAAGCTCATTAAAAAATGAAACAGTTACCTCTCCTAACAAGTCGAGTATTTTGTTAAGTATTTTCTTTGAACCTTCATTTCATCCACCCTTATCCTTTTTCTGCATCTAGTACAGAAATTGGTGATAACCTCAAAGGTGGTGAATGAATTGAAGCTTGGGGGGGGCATGTTTCCAGCCTTTGATTATCATTCTGGAGTTAAGCCACTAGATTTTCAAGCCAAGGGAAGAGTACCAACCATCCATGGGTATCCCAACCTTTGGAAATTACATTGGGAATTTACAAGCATAGTTTAATTTTGTTTCAAGCTTGTGTAAAAATGAAACCAATACCGAGCTTAGTCTTTGTTCTTTCTCGTGCTCGTAAATACATGAGAATAATTTACCGAGATTAGTCTTTGTTATTTATCATGATCGTAAATAAACGAGGATGTAACCGAGTATAATTTTATAACTTTTTCGGACTCATAAAGGTTATATGAAAAAGCAACCCCCTGGAGTCTCCTTTAATCTCTTTTCGGACTCTCTAAACATGAAAAGATTTTCGAGTGATCTTGATTCTTTTCACACTCATTAAAATGTGTGAAATGGAATCTTTCGAGTGGTAGTTTATCTCTTTTTTGGCCTCGCGAGACTAAAATTATGAAAAAGGAAAACCCTAGAGTCGTATTTAAGTACTTTTCAGAATCTCTATACATGAAAAACCACTGCGTTTTCCTTCTATGGACTCGTTAAAATCACACATTGAAGGTCCCATATGGGAACGAACCCTTACTTCTTTTGTTTTGTTAAAAAAAGAAGAGAAACTTACCAAAGGTGAGTTATATCAAGCATGTGTTATCCTCCTAGAGCTCGTTAAATTAAAAAGAGGTACTCATATATCTGGGTGGGGGGAAAAATTGAAGGAAGTGGGTCAAGTTTTTGATAATCCTTTATGGCAGCTTTTATCTCCCTTGAACATGGAACTTGTTTGTGTGTGGTCTTACAATTGCGTAATCCACTTGTCTATGATTCATACCAATTCCATGTGTTGTCATACTTTTTCATCCAGTCGAAGAGTGCTCTTATTGTCGTCACATTACATTTTTGGTACTCATCGAGTCAATGCTTCCAAGTCAGTTGTCATGCCTCATTATGTTCAAGGGAAGTTTCACTTCAATCCATCCATATGAACTATTGCCAATTTCCATTTCCTGTGTCAGTCCATACTCATTTGATTCACCATCTTACATCACTTTCCTATGTCAGTTTCATGTTGATGATGGGGGATACATCAAGGCCCTCCTTCGATGAGTCTTTTCATGTCAACTTCAACACATCATATAGGAATTAGACTTAGAAACCAGTTAGTACCTTGGGACATGCATGCCTCAATAATATTCCTGCTCTCTTCCAACAATGGGTTTACATCATTGACCTCTGATCAGATGATTCCACGGATGTTTGACCTCATCTTATTTATTCACATTCGTTGGAATGTACTAGGGTACCTTGGGAGTCATTGACATCATTGGTGATTTCCCTCGCACTTGTTAATAGCTTACCTCAATGATCAGTAATCAAGTGGTTTCTAGCATGTTCAACATCAAAACATATATTCACATGGCTAGATTCATACAACATTGATATTGGGATGAAGACCTTGGGTTGAGCTTTCACTCTGTTAACTGTTGTACCCAGGTTGCAAAGAAGATCATTTGAGCATGATGATATAGACTGTCACATAGATCCACATTGTATTGGTCTGTGGTTATGTTTTATAATATCGTAGCTCCACTGTGTATTTTTCGTGGCTACGATTAGTTCACATCATGGAGGTATGGATCCACATTGTATCTTTGGTGTCCATATATTTAGTCAATATTTTTTTATGGATCCACAGTGTATTAGTCGATGGTCGTGCTTTGAATCATCTCGTATTCAGCATAGGTATGCTTTCCTCATAAACATAACATATATTAATATTATTGTTTTGATGGTTATTTGCAATACTTCCAAGGTTCTCTAACTCAAACCCTTTCATTAAATGCTTGTAAAGTGTTTTGGCCATCATTCTCTCTTCTGACCTAACACTTTACGACACTTAGGGAAAAGTAACTAGGTGTGCAAATTTCATTTGTAACACCTATGTACCTCGCCCTAAGTGTCATAAGTGTCATATAAATGTCTCATACACCATGACACCATGGAATACATGTCTGTCCAACTTAGTCCAATGTGGAGGGATATATTACATGAAGGCCAAAATACCAAGTGCATTAATTATTAGTATTCCTTGAAATAAAAAATTAATACCTTGCCCTAAGTGTCATAAGTGTCATATAAGTGTCTCATACACCTTGACACCATGGACTAACCCATGTCACAATCCTTAGTCAATGTGGAGGAGGGATATATTACATGAAGGCCAAAATACCAAGTGCACGTGAATTATTATTAGTATTCATGAAATAAAAATTAATTCAGTGTGAGGATCAAGTGCACATGAATTATTATTAATATTCATGAAAAATAAAGTAACTAAGTGTGAGAATCCACCTCACAGTTGGTTTCTTATTTTTTAGGGAAGGTGGCGGATCTCATGGATGGTTGAAATATTTCCTCGCTAAAATCCTTGAGAGATATTTCCTCCCTAAAATCCTTAAGAAATATTTTCTCCCTAAATATCTTGGAGATCCATTTTTTAGTGGATTTGGTGAGAGATCCTCTCCATGTTGGTTAAGCCTCCAAATCCTATATAATGAGGGTTTTCCATGGAGGAGGGGGGAATGGAGAAGTTTAGAGATACCAAAATTATGATCTCATAAGGAAGGAAGCAAATTGGAGGCATCAAACTTATGGTCTTGGGAGCTTTGTGCAAGGGTTGGATGAGGAGGAATTGGAGAGGTTGTTGTGACTTCATATACGGTTTGTAAGTATCTCTTTCAAGTTCTCATTAATACATGTGCTTGGTCTGTTTCCTTCAAGTTGTTGTACATTTGCATGGACTTGTCTCTTTGGATGAATCTAGTTTTAAACTAATCATGGTAGAATAGGAAGTATGCTTTGTCTTCATGGTTTATTGGATTGCAGGACTTGTTGAAAGGCTTGGGGATCAAGGATCAACTTAGACTGAGAAAGGAAAACTTGTGAGCTTATTTTGTTTAGATAAGACACCTGATAATTAATGAATGTGCCTTCCTTTGCATTAAAAATTTGCACAATATAAGAGGTTTTTTTGATGAGGGACTATGTTGCAAAGAAAGGGAATTCCTTTTTTGGTGTTGTGAAGGATGGGAGGGAAGAGTTGTTTTATAAGCACTGTGGGATGGGCTATATGTGTGAACTAGAAACAATAGCTAGATATTTTCTCTTGTGGTCTCACAACCTTGGCTTGGTGGTGGAATCTACAATAAATTCCTATTGCTAGGCAGAAAATCGCTTGTTTGTAGCTAGTTGGAGGTTAAATTTCCAAAAATTATTATTTAATCTTAATACATGTTGCTTTTTATGTTATGTAATCCACTAGTGGTAAAATGAATGCAATTGGAATTTAGATGCATGTGAAATTTTTTCATGTGACATGGGTTGGGCCAAAAAATAGTGATTCTTCTTATTATCAATGTTTTTTGGGCTAAGAAGCCATATACAAGGCCCTAAACTATAAGACATGCTTTGTAGAAAGGACGTTTTTTTCCAAGGGTGGAATACAATCCAAATTTGAAGGAGTATGTGTAAAAATGATGGCCCTTATGTCCCAATCCCTAGTTTAAGGCTATAAACCATGGATTGTTCCCTTAATCCATATATTTATGGCCTAATTGTGGATCTAAATGGCCTATTTTTGGAGTTACAAGGATTGATTGTATATTTAGGGCCTAATAGGTATCCATATGTACTAAATAAGGATATTTGTGGCCTAATTATATTGGATCTACAACACATTATTAGTTATATATAAAGCATAATTAGGGAAATAAACGGCCTTGTTTGTTTTTCTCCTAGTTTTCTTTGGGATTCTTTCTTCTTCTACTTCAACCTCCTCTTATTGTTGGTGTTCCTTGTGAGGGTACTTTTCCTCCTTGTAAGCTTGATCTCCAACTCTCTTGATAACTTAAGAAATATGCCTTTTGGTTGGCCATAAGAAAATGTAACGATGGTGAGAAAATAATGAGGAATGTATGAGTGGAAGAAAGTTTTCTTGAACTCTCTAATGGAATTCTAGAAGCTTAAGCTTACTCTTTTTGTGATTTTTTTAAATGCATCCCCATGGCCTATTTTTACAGAGGAAGAATATAATCTCAACCTTGAAGTAGTTTCCATGTGAACTCCCTTCATGTATTAATGATATTTCATAAACTTAGTGTGCATTATGGAAGACTAAGTCATTAGAATTTATGAAGACCGAGGTCTAAGAAGGTCCACACATACCCACTACATTTTCTAAATAATAATGCATGCATTTATGAGTTGTGAGGTAACCAACTTTTGAATTAAATAGGGCCATGCATTTTTTGAGAATTTGACCATGCAACACACATAGAAAATATAAGATAAATTCGATCATCCATAAAATGGTCAAATAATGGTTTTGAATAGATTTCATACACCTCCTCATCCTCACTGTCATAGTGTACCTCAATAATGTGCCTCTTACCTTTACCCCTACATCTATGATTTGGTTCCCAAGGCACTTTGAAGCTGTAGAAAAGTTGTTTTCTCCTAATGGGTGTAGGAATGTTATGTTCTTCCTTCCATCTTCTAGCTGGTAGTGATTCCCTCTCTTCCATTTGTCTACATAGTGTTCTAGTATGCTGTATGTCGGCTATCAACTCACATAGGGATAACACCAATTCATGTCTATCCATTTCTCCCTATGGAAGACCCCTCAAACTGGCAGGATTCTAAGCTTTGGATGCATGTGCTAATCCCCACTGGCTGGGAAGATCAACTCTATAATACCACTAGAATTTTCCCAAGCCAAGATGTCACGAACATTTCCTTTTCATTGATTTTTAAATGTTTTCTGGTTGTGGCATTTCATCAAACACTTTGCATTCTTAAGTCTTATGAGTTGCTTTGGGGTTTAATATGATGTTTTTTGTGTGTGTTTGAATCAATAATCAAATAATATATAGCAATGGAACATACCTCAACAAGATTCAAGATCAACAACACAAGCAATAACAAAAAATACCTTAGATCTGATTTTATTCAGAGTAGTAGAAGATATTGACACAATAGATCTACAGATCTGGAACAATAGATTATGAGAGCTCATAATAAAATGGAAATAAACCAAGAAGAGATTAAACAAGCCTCAAAAGGCCACATGGATGCTGAAGATGAATGACAATTGTGATCTATGCCCACTGTTGGATCAAACCCTTAATCTGGCATAGTTGTGCCTTGCTGGAAAGTTGAATACACCCAACAATTCAGCCTTGTTGCTAGAGGCCTCCAAACACTCTGAAAACGGCTGGAAGTACAGATCGATCCAAGGCCAAACCCCTGATGAATTCACAGGCTAAATGATGAAGTTATGACCAACCAAATGAACAAACACCTATTTGACTTACGCCCTCTTGGATGACTAAAACCCCAATAATTTGGATTCTAACCTAAAGACCTCCAAAGACTCTCAAAATAAATGGAACTATAGATTGGGGCAAGTTGAACTCCTAGCCAAAACCTCAATTCAAATGGTGAATATCTGGGTCACCAAACAACAAAATCCTCAATCTGCAATGCACCATATTTCTCTACAATTTATGCCCAACTCCAATAAATCAGATAGCATGTAAACCTCCTCTGAAATATGATAGAAATGATGGTCTAGGCCATACAGAGAAAACCCAGGAGTTATTTTATGCAAACTCCTTCTCCTCTCTCCAGATCAAGCTATTCTCCTCAAGGTGGTGCGCCCTCCTGCTGGAAATCCTGAAGTGTTGTGCCCTAGCTCTCTCTGAACCTGTGACTGATGTAGAAACCACTTGTAACTAAGTAGATATGATGTAGAATGGTGAGGGATGAATATTTCACCTCTGTGACCAATCCTGGATCAAGATAGGTGGGCTCTTTCACCACCAACTTGATCTCTAGGGTTTGTTAAGTCAAAACCCTCAAAACCACCAAGTGCATGGGCTCACTAACAAGAAGTCAGATATCAAATGATAATCAAAATAATGAGAGAATAGAGGCCCCTATCTCTCTTTTATCCTTCCTGCTCACCTTGTCTCTCCAAGTGAATTTTACTTCATTTAATTATTAATTAATTATTTAAACTACTTTAATTAATTAATTAACCATTTTACCTCTAAAAAGTAGTTTATCCCTCCTTCTGGCTTCCCTAGCCACTGAAAGTCACTTCTCATCATCCTATCTCGTACTGTTGTTCTTCTCAATTCCAATGAGATATTGCACTAAGAGGTTCCTCCAAGTATTATGTCCAATATGACCTCCTTAGTGAATTTAATTAACATATAGCCCAAAATAACTCAAAATTACGGAATTGTCGGAATGCAACGAAACCAAAGCCAAGTTGTGTAGAATGGATCATGATGATGAAATAAGATGAGTGATGTAATATGGACCCAAAAAACCCCTCAATAGCCCCTGTACTCTCTATAACCTCCATATGGCTACTCGGGTCATCATAACACTCTGTAATATAATGATGTCCCAAAGTGGGGACATTGCATTTTCCAATAAAAGAGAAACCGCTAGGGCCTAAGTCTTTTTACTTTCTATCCAATTTTCTCTTAATGACTTGGGTGTTTGAGGCCTTGGGTTACCAACACCTCCTCCATCCATTCCATCTCCTTTGGATAAGCACTATCATTGCTATTTTACTCTAAGATCTATTTTTGCTATTGTTGATTCCATATACCCTAAAGACACTAGTTCACTCACCTTGGTGATTGATTTTCTCAAAAAACTCTCAAACAACCTTCCTTGAAACGTTTACTAACTCTTACTAACCTTAAAATAGACTAACTCCCTAACTAAATTGATGTTGTTGCATAAAATTGTTACAACCATCTTACAACAGAAAATTCATCTTAAAAAAGTGACATTAAAAGCTGATTAGACATTGTCAGCTTTTCTTTTGACAAGTTTCTATCATTCTATCAAAGTGGATCTATATTCTCTTGTCTTTTCTAAGAATTTTTTAAGCATAGTTACTGCGGAATTTACCAAACATTCATTGTTGTTATAGACAATTACTTTTGCTGCAGTCTTACATAAGCTTACTTATTTCTTAAAGGTTCATGATTTTATGAAGCACTAACATCATATGGTACCTTGAATTTGCATGCTTTTTCTATTGTTGTCTTGCTCTGGGAAAGTACACCTCATTTATCTTTTGCTTTATCTCTATAAGACACAAAGAACCTTTGAAATTGAGTGACTTGTGAGAGGGGGGAACTTTCTTGCCTTAGCCTTATCAAACCCTCAAGTCACTGGGGATGTCTCCCCTGGGGTACATTTATATACTCCTAAATAGAAAGGGGTTTCCTATTAAGGTGACAGTGATAGGTCACTCCCTGTTATACAAATCTTGTTTCCACTTGCCTAGGGCTTTGGGAGAGTACATATTGTGCAATAACAGGACCCATAATATGCATAAACACTCAAGGTACTATTTGATGGATAGGAGGTCTCATCAGGCCCTGGACATGTAGTGATATGACACTACCACCTATCTGGCCATCAAACCTAGGTAGTGGATCTTGGTGTCATAGCCAAGAGAAAGGGGGTCTCATCACGAGCCAACATTCTCATTTCCATGAAGTGTTTGTGGATAATGTTGTCACCTATGTTCATCAAGCTAGGACAATGGCCCTCAAATTTTCTCTTGAAATAAAAAGATCAAAAGAAATAAAGATAAGAATAAGAGGCAATGAATGGGATAGGAAACAATTGCATTCATGACAAGGTGTAGCTCGCCCTCTACAAAGGAACCCACAGGTAAGGATTTACATTTCCTTGTTATTATGTGCACCCCATGCCACCTCATACACTTACATGACTTGGATTAGATCCCATCTGGGAAACACCCCAAACTTAAGGGAGGTTAGCCCAATAGGACACCCTGTGACCTTCTCCAAACCTTACTTGTCAAATTGCATAACATATTTGAACATGTGTCTAGGTTAAGGGTGGTTTGATGCACATGTTTGGGTAATTTAATTATTGTATGTGATTTACATGCTATGATCCTTGTGACTTATGAACCCCTGGAGGGCGTACTTGTTGTTGCAAGACCTTGCTCGTTGGATAGGTACATGTGGGGGAATGATTAGCTCAGAACTTTCCCAATGGATAGGTACACATGAGGGAATGATTAGCTTGGACCTTCATGAGGGCTTAAATCCCACAAATGGATGTTCCAACCCAACCATGGGTAAGAAGAGACTAAAGATTTTCACTAGGAAAAAGAGGGACATTGCTTTTGGACGTACCTTGGCAAACCTAGACCCAGGAGGATCTTTCTCTTCCACATGGACATTGGCCCTTGAGGGCCTTGGATGTCACCATCATGACCCTGGACGTCATCCAAAGCTAGGGTTTTCATTTTGGAGGCAGTTATGAGCCTAGTGGCATGTGTGGGCATCATCTAGGGCCTCTAGAGGCCAAGCACCCTACATTTTAGGCTCAACGTTCCACCTTAGGGCCTCAACATCACCCTATAAGGGCATGACATCACCCTTGGAGATTTCTTTAGGTGCCAATTAATTTTTATTATGTCAAAATTGGATTTTATTGTAAATTGTCCAGGTCAGCTTTAATTTTGACCTAAAATTAATTAAGGGTCAAAGTTTTGTATAAATAAACATAAACAACATTCATTTTTACATCAAAACTCATCAGACACAAGTGTTGGTCTGAAAATTTATCCCTCTTTAAGGAGTCCAACGTTGACCTAAAAGGAGCTAATGTCACCCTGAAAGGGAATGGCATCTTCATCTTTGCTTGATTTAGGGTTTTATTTTGACATTTAATATAAAAACAATATTATTATGTATTTTTGGCCATGTCGGCCTTTTGTGACTTAAAAATAAAATTAAGGTCATTGCTACTGTATAAATAGCGAGCTAAAACTCTCTTTTTCTCATCATCTTTCACTCACACTTGTGTGAAGACTGAAATTTGTGCCCTTCTATTGTTTTTGGCTGAAATTTGCTAGTGCACACTTATTGAAGGAGGATCTTTTTGGTGATTTTTGGTGATCTTTGGCATTTTTCTTGGTTGAAGGTTTATAACTAGGGTTTGGCTTGATGAATAATTGGTAAATGTAAGTGATTTTCTGCAATCCTTCCTTTACTTGAATGGTTATAGTGTTTTACTTGCATTTTTTTAATGAAATTTCTATAATAAACCCTAGGTCCTTTCCAAGGTTTGCACTTTGATTTGTGAAGTTGTTTGGGTTGATATTTGATGCTTATCACTTCCTATTGTCTTTATTTGGGATTTAAAGATGTTTGTTTTGTCGAGAAAAATTGAGTGATTTCTCTTTCTCCCTGTCTTTTCTTGGATTCTTCTCTGCATTTACTTGTACTCCTTGGATGCTTGTTGGTTGTCAAATATTTGATTGAGTTCTTGTTAGAACAAGTTTATACTTGTTTTCTTTCATACCTCATTACCTTGAGTGCATTATTTGTTTGTAGCCTTTTTGCTTTGTGTCTTTTGCATTTGCTGCTGACTCTTCTTTTAATTGAAAGTAGTGGAGCATTAAAGGATTTGGATTTAATTTCTTTATACATTAGAATCAAATAAAGAAGATAGATGCATTCTTTCTTTTGGGTAGTGAAACTAGATTGCGTTTGTAGTGAAATTGCATGGTTTTTGCCATTTTTTGGTCTTGAATTGAAGGGGGCTAAGAATCGTGTATTGGTGTATAGTATCTTTGACTCATTTCATGAAGATCTTGATATTGATGAGTTTAATCCAATTTATCTGGGAATGATAAATGTTTTCTCCTTCTCATAATATAGCTTTCATCGAAGTGAAATATTTGCATTCTAATTTCTTTGCATTGTTTAGAGTAATTAAAAACATTATTTGGTCCACACCATTTTTTATCCATATGGATATCGGTGGCCACCCACCTTTTCCAACTGGCTCAAAACAATTTTCCGACAATTTTGGCAATTTATTACTTTTAACTGTTTTAACTTCCGGGGCCAGTTTGTGGGCCTAAATGAATATTTTTCTGGATTGAGATCCTCAATGATAGTTGAAGGGATGATTGAGCCCCCAAAATGAATCTCCCTGATGATACCTTTCCAACGGGCTATCACACGCCTAAAAGGGAGATCATATGCAAAAGTTACGACCCCGGGAAGTTGATGTACTAACTTACCCAAACAGGGCCCACATGACTTTTGGCGCTTCATCTCCTAGGGTTAGGTTTTTGGATGTCTATGGTTTTGGGAATTCTTTCTTATTGTAAAAATTACTTCATAGCCTTATTGTAACATTCTTCTTGCGAATGCGCATTGTCGTCACATCTCTTCTCAGAGATAAGTCGCCACCATTCCAGCAAGCTTGTTTCCGCTGCATTTTATAGTTTCGGCTTATTTCGTTATTGAATAGAAAACCATTTTTACTGTATCTCTATTATTTTGTGTTAAGAACCTGTTAATAATCTATATTCATTTCATTCTTCTTATAAAATCTGGATCAGTGATATCAGAACGGTCTTCTCCTTATCGTCTTAATGCATGTCCCTAACGAGGTCAGAGTACAAAGAGTTGGGTCTCGAGCTTGTTTCTCTTGAGGAAAGAAGCTCTCGCACACCCAAGTGACCTCCCATGGCAGGAGGGAAGAAATATGACAAGACAAGAGATCCTTTCAAACTGTTGATTGAGGAAGCCCTCACGCAACAAAGGAACGAGATGATGGATAGTTTCGCACAAATCCTTCAGCGGCTACGAACAGGCGATGCATCTTCTTCGAACAGAGGCGCCGCCCCCTTAAAGGTACAAATAAACTTCGATATTCCTATATTTGAAGGTCATATAGATGCAGATGATGTGGACAAGTGGTTGAATCTACTAGAAGGGTATTTTCTGTCCATAACTTTTCGAATAAAGAAAAGATTACTTTTGTGCTCCTCAAAGTCGTTCCCTATGTCAAATATTGGTGGGAAACTTTCTGAGAGAAAAAGGAAAGAGAGGAAACCTCATTATTTTCAGTCACGGCCACCTGGGAATCCTTCAGGGATGCTATTAAGGAACAATACTACCCTGTCGGAAGTTATGATGACCTATATAACAAATGGACCACACTGAGGTAAGAAAGAGACCAAGCAGTGCCAGATTTCACAAATATATTCCATACCTTGTGCACCAAGTTGGGTATCAAAGATTCAGAGGGACATCTGGTGCTCAAGTATCGCAGTGCTCTACATAGATCCATCCAGACTGAAATGGAATTTTTGGACATCTCATCCTTGGGCGTGGCCTACCGATATGCCATCAAAATCAAGCAGAAGCTCAAACAAAAGACGTGACAATTTGGGCCTGGAAACCCCTCACAACAAAAGCCAGAAAAGGGAGGCCCCAACCCACCGAACAAAGGACAGAGAAAATATGGATAGTATCAGTACAACCAGTCCAAGATGCAAGCAAAGAAGGACACTGGAAAGACAAAGAAATATACCGGGAAGTGGTGCGACTTCCATAAGAGCCCTTGGCATAACATTGTTGGATGTCGCTCAAAGCAGTCACTGGTAGTTGAAGTGAAATCCTCTGAATCAGATGCAGATTATGACTCAGAGCCAGAACCAGAAAGGGGAAGATGGATCATTGACGTGGAACCTAGTGCCACCATTTCTACCACCAAGCTCCAACCTGGTGAACCAAACAAACCAGAAGAAGGAGAGCGCCTCTTCCATTCACAGATGTGGGTAAAAGGCACCCCACTGCACTTCATTGTTGATAGCGATAGCCAGAAGAACCTCATCTTAGCAGAGGTCATCAAGCGGCTGGCCCTGCCAACAACGCCGCACCCATAACCATACACCATTGGATGGATCCGCTAAGGAAGCGATCTCTACATTAGCCAACAGTGTCGACTATCGTACGACATCAAGCCCTTCTGTTACACATTATTTTCATCATCCCTATGAACGTTAATGATGTAAACCTATCTGTTGCCTTCAGAGGGGCCAGTGGCATGAGTTCCTCAAGAGAGAAAAGAGAAGAACTTTTCCTGAGAAAAGAAGTTGCATTTTCCTATGTAAAAACCTTATTAAAAAGGAAGTTTGCAGGCTGCCTATGTATTAGGGTGCAAGAATGCCTGATTCTCGCAGGCTGCATCATAGCTAAGGTGCGAACAGTTTGCAGGTGGCACTATAAGCAGGGTGCGAGAATGCTTACACGTGGGAAAAACAAGCATTTTCTCGAATCTTCTAGAAGGAGAAACTTCCATGGTGAGGTGGCATCCAAATGGTTTGGATCTTACTCGCTTTCATGATTTAGTGGGATCATCCTAACCTCCTCACCTTATCCTCTTCAACTTATAAAAGGA
>SNQJ01S0105106.1:4605-30163 GCA_010110895.2 Picea sitchensis
AAAAAAAAAAAAAAAGATACATCGAAAAGCAATAAGTACAACATAGTTTTTGAGTTAATAATAACAATAATATCAATTTGATATAACTTGATAAACCTTATTATAGTGACATTCCGTAATAATTTTATAATTTATAAGAGTATTCCATTCATATGTGAAGAGCAAGCCAATTCAATTCATATCTTCTTCTATGTGAGAAAAAGTTATTTTTTTCTTTGTTTGGGATGTAATATTTGCATTCTAACAAAAACCTCTACAACTATGGATTCTCATTTGGAAATGTCTTTGAAGAATTCTACAAGTCTGCATATAGATAGGAAAAATGGGTTTCTCGGAATGTTTTCGGTTATACATCAATCACCTAGACCCTAAAGAACTACTTGAGTGAAAGGCCAATTGGCAAATCTATAATAATAATATAAATAATTTCCACAACTAGCATTAGTAATTATAGATCTCATGGAATGAAAAAGTAAAACATGTTCTTTGTGCATTACAAGTGGCCAAGATTAATGGAGATTTAATTGGTAATAAAACTAATTTAATTATATTTTAATTATTGTAATTATTCTATAGTTAGCATGCCCACATGGAAGGGTACATCCCAATTGTTATATTGAGTATAAATTGTTTCCCATTGGACATTGTAAATCAACATGAATTCATAAATATATATATATTATATTAAATGTGTTTCATGCAATTGGTATCAAAGCTAAGAGATCTTGGCAACAACTATGGAATAAATAGGTGCTCATCAAACCATTCTCTTTTCCATCTACCATTGTTCCTCCATATATTTTTCTCTCCTAGGTATACCAGNTTATATTAAATGTGTTTCATGCAATTGGTATCAAAGCTAAGAGATCTTGGCAACAACTATGGAATAAATAGGTGCTCATCAAACCATTCTCTTTTCCATCTACCATTGTTCCTCCATATATTTTTCTCTCCTAGGTATACCAGATCATTATTCCATACATTGTTTTCTCCCCTCACTCACCTTGTTCCTCCTTCCTACCTAAAATTTCTTCTTCTTCATCTTGGTCCTCCCCCCAACATATTCATCCTCCTGCACCATACTTTCTTCCTAAGTTTATTCCCATATTTGTTTCAGCATACCATCATCCTTTGAATTCAATATTCCCTCCATATGTTGAATATACACCCTCACATTATGGTCTATTTTCCAACCCTCTTCTCAATACATCATACAACATGTCACCATACAACATCATATGGGTCAATCCAACCACGTTTAAATTAATCTTGTTTGTATCTTGCAATTCCAAATTCAGAGGGTTATTTTGGGATCAAAATCATGAGGTAGATAAATAATTCAAATAAGGATTCAGGTGTTGTTGATCCTCCAAATTTATAAATAGTTGATTCAATGAAAAAATGGAAGAAAGAATTGAAACTCTTTCTAATGAGAAGAAATAATATATTAATCTACTCAAGACTGAGCTTAATGCATTAAAAAATGGTAGAAAGGGAATGACCAGCCCAAATTCTCACACATGATTTCCACATCCACACCAATAATAAAGCTCAAGTTCATTAAATGGTTCTACACACAAGGTTGAAATAATAATACCTAAGTTTGACGATGAATATGATTGAGAAGGAACGAGATGGATTAATAGAATCAAAATCTATTTTTATTATCATCATGTACTTGATGATGAAGAGAAAATTACAATTTCATCAAATGTACTATTGGTTCCTATGGTGGAAATCCAAATCATAGGGGTTATCTAAATATTGGTACACATTCCAAAAAAAAAATTAAACATTTCCAAGATATAGAAGAAGATGAAATTTATGTCAAACTCATCTAGTTGCAACATAAAGGCATAATGGAAGAATATTTTAATGAACTATATGTATTATCTACTCATGTAACAGACTTATCATAGAAATGTCTACTAAATATTTCCATAACAAGGATAAAATGAGAAATACAACACCAACTCAATACTAGACCCCAAGGATACCGAGCAAGCTCAACAAAAGGCCAATATTATTGAAGAAAATATCTTGTTGGATCAATGATTCCCTAACCCCCATCCCAAGAAATCAATTTCAAAATACATCCCTCCTCATCTAATGAATTCACCATTAGATAAAAATAAATAAAAGATATGATGCTTCACATGTGGTGCACCCAATTGGATTACAAGGCATAAATGTAAGGACAAAATATTATTCCTATGTGAAAAAAATAATATAAACAATAGTGATAGAGACAAGGAAGAAGAAGTCGGGTACACATCTTCGTCTAATGAAGATGTTGGAAATGAAGAATCTAACAAAATGAAGTTTATGTCATCACTATATGTAGTTGCAATGATGAGTATTGCCCAAACTCAAACCCTCAAGGTCTTTATTTATATTAAGAAAACTAAAATACGTGTGCTTATACGTAGTGGTAATTCACAAAATTTTGTAGACACGATGATTGAAAAGAAGTTAAATCTATTTGTCTACCCTACATCTGACTTCCAAATCAGAATTATGAGGGATAGAACTATCTCTTCTGATGGAAAATGTAATACGATAGAATTAACTATTAACAACTACAAGTTAATATATCTGATGTATGCCATGGTGATAGGAGGAGTGGACATTGTCCTAGGAGCCCAAAGGTTGGCCTCCTTTGAAATAGTAATATTCAATCTACAAAATCAATTCCTAAGATTCTATGAAAATAGAAAGAAATACAAATTCCATGGAATCAACAACCTACCCACCTAATTAGTTTCATCCAACAAAATGAAGAAAATGATTCGAAAAGGGATCTGAAGCCCTATTTTTTTACATTGTTATTTAATGGAAGGAATTTATGTTGAAGGAAAATATCCTAATGGACTTGATAAGATGCTTGAGAAATATGATACCATCTTTCAAGACTTACCGTGTGGCCTTCTCGCATTACATTCAAGAGATCATATCATACAACTCATTCTATTATCGACTCTTATTAGGAGGAAGTCTTATAGGAAATCTCATCAGCATAAAACTAAAATTGAACTCTTACTTCAAGAATTATTAGAATATGGTATAATAAACTGAAGCAAGTGTCTGTATTTGGTGTCAATCATACTAGTAAGGGGAAAATATGGCTCTTATATATATTTTTATCGATTATCGAGCGCTAAATGATATGTCCATCAAGGATAAGTTTCCCATTGCATTTTTGGATGAAATATTGGACAAAATCCATGGATCTAAGTATTTTTCAAAACTTGATCTAAAATCCAAATATTATCAAATAAGAATATGTGAAGAGGACATTCTTAAAAATTCCTTCTGCACACACGACGGACTATATGAATTTGGTATTATTCCTTTTAAATTTTCCAATTCCTTAGCTACCTTTTAGGTGGTAATGAAAGATCTATTTCATCCACACTTGATAAAGTTTGTATTGTTGTTCTTTGATTATATACTTGTTTATAGTAGAAATTGTAAATTGCGTCTTATGCAAGTAGAGACGGTTTTGAAGTTGTTAGAGGAGAAGAAGTTCTATGCCAACAAATCAAATGTTGTTTTGGATGAAGAGAGATATAATTTGTGGGATATGTGGTATCAATTGAAAGAATTAATTTGGAATGAAAGAATATTGAAGAAATTACTAAGTGGTATTCTCCACATTTTTATGAGGATTCTTGGGTCTTATAGGATATTACAAAAGATTCATAAAAATTTATGTAGAAAATGTTGCTCCACTACAACACTATTGAAAAAGGACTCTTATAGGTGGAATTATGCATCCAAAAGCCATTTTAAGAAAATGAAGGCCTCATTGAATTCAAATGTAGTTTTGGTTGCCCCTAATTTCACTAAAACCTTTTTTCTCAAATATGATACTTCGAGTAGTGGGATGGGAGTGATGATTATGCAAGAAAACCATCCCATTTCCTTCGAGAGTAAAAAATCAAATTTCAGAGAGAAAGAGAAATCTACTTATGACAAAGAGATGTTGGTAATTATTCATTCCTTGGAAAAATGGAAAAAATATTCATTTGGACTCAAATTCTTAGTAAAAATGGACCACAACAACTTAAAATATTTCTTAAACTAATAAATATTATCACGAGAACAAAACAATGTGTAAAAAAACCCAAATTAATAATAGTAAAATTTTTTTTTTTAAGATAATAAGGTTTACTCTCATTGTCATTGTCAACACAGATCCAATAATTAAAAAAAAACTTTTATCGAAAAACTTGACCACGATCATTACTTTGATAAACCTTAATAAAGAATTCATCTGAGACTAAATTACTCTATTTATATTTATCTTGGAAAACCTTTATATACATAATATTCCTTCCATTACACTTCTTTTGTTTTATAGTATTCCAAATAGGTAAGAATTTGAACCATTTCGTCTTTTGACAATGAAACATTGCATCTCTTCTTTTAATTTTAACAATAATACTGATAATAGTTTATTTAACTTAACGACTTCAAATCCTTTGTATTTTATCCCTTCATGTGAAAACAAGATCTTGTAGCGACAATGGAGTGGTTGTCTGCCAATCTTGTCAAATTGTTCCATGTATCCTTTAAACTGTTACATAAATCAAATTCTGCATAGGCGCTTTCTTCAACCCACTTTTTCCAAATGACCATGGGATCAAAACCACGGTCTTATCTACTTAAGAGATGCTCTTAGCACCTTTATTTCTCCCTTATTATTTTACATAGGACCTTATTCAAATATTCACAGGCTTATTTACTTCTAAACCCTTTGTGCCCCTAATCAACTCATTTACCTTATCATGTGACCAGATGTTGGAACCAAGTCCTCTAGACTTCGGCCTTCGGTCTATTCTCCCTTTTTAATCTTCCATCTCTCCTAGAGTTTGACCTTCTGAAGTGGTCATAAAGTGTAGGCTACCGATGGCTGTTAGTTAACATTCCTTGTAATATCTGAATGGGCGAGCCCTGTTGTAATCATGTTTTGTAAATCATGCTTTATAGACTGGTGAGCCAAGTATTGATAAGATGATAGGCTTATGTGTTTATTATTCCAGAGAGCCTAAGTGTTAAAGGCTAGAAGCTTGATTTTGTACATGTAATTATGCCCATTATTAATAAAATATAAACATCTCTGCATGTGGACCGACCACTATGAATGGGTGATGGGGGACTAAGCTTCCACAAAGTCTGGGTAAGGGAGAGGGGGATGAAAGGTAAAAAAGAGGGGATAAGCTTGGGGGATTAAGCCCTTGGGAATAATAATTTATTATTATTCCAAAGTATTGTGTAAATGTATATGTTTTGTCCTAAGTTCTTGGAGAGGAATGCATGTTGATGGAGCACATGCAGCTTCATGGGTGACATGTGTTGACCCAAGTGCATGCAATTAAAACCATAGGAATAAGCTGTGTTGGGAGTTCTACATTTTTCCATCCATCACCTGAGTCCAGGGATTGGACCTTCCAATTCACCATCCTCCATCTGAACTCGTGATTGTCCATGATCGACCTATGTCTGGTAGGGTGCGCGGTCTAAGGCTGGGAGGTTCATGGAAGGCCTACACGCAGTTGGTGAATTACATCTAGTTTCAAAGATAAGTATATGCATGTGTTTAAATTCAACTTTTAAATGCATGTATGTGATGCTTGCAATATTATCATGTATTCCATTGTGATGATGTTTAATTTTGTGCATATGAATTATTGTTAATGCCATGGATTATGTATGCTAGCAATAATTATGTGCTTACTCTGTGTTAATGTATTGAATTTATTTAAATTCATGTTATATAAGTGTTATTCTGCAGTAGCATTACTCCTGATGTGGGTTGACAGCTCGAAGTATGTTACAGTATGGTATAAGAGATTTAAAGGGATAAATTCATAAGAGATGGTAGAATTGCCCGACCTTTGGAGGGCCAGGGATGTTACATTTTGGTATCAGAGCCAAGGTTTTCACCACTGATCCTGGATGGGCTAGATAAGGGGCCATTGGACCCGAGGTTTCAAGTAGAAATTATGTTTGGAGGGACTTATTTCAAACCTTATATTATTTTCGAGTGCCAAGGGGTTGTTTGGCCATGTTACAAAACTGCAGTCAGTGTGGTATTTGGCCACAGAGAGAGAGAGAGAAAGAGTGCAACGCATGAAGTGTTGGAGTTGTTGGATCTGATTGGGAGGAAAAGAGATCCCTCATGACCGTCAGATATGGAGAAGGTGCAGGAGATTTATACTGGAAACCTTTCCAAGATTTGACTATTAGGAAAAGTGAGATGTGTTGAGGCACAAACTCTCGATGCACAAAATTATGAAGTCTCGAAAATATCTACACCGTAGATCGCAAGGAAAGAGCTTGACCGTAGGATCAAGTGAAGGAGAAGATTGGGATTTCGGCTATTGGGAAAATAAATATGTTTTGATGCACGAAATCTCGATGCCGAAAAATCTGAAGTCCTGAAATGATCTACACCATATATAGGAGGAATAAAACTTTATCGTTAGATCAAGCGATAATTAATTCTCAATTTCGTGATTTTGGCTATCAGAAAAAGCGAGATGTGCGGACGCACAAACTCCCGAAACCCGAACTCCTAAAATGAAAAGTGAACGAGGTAGGACCTGCTGACGTCTCCAAAGGTGACTTGGACCTTCCCAAGCATGCTACATGCCACCGTGGTTGTTGGAAACAACTTTGTGACATGAGCCTGAAGGGGATAAAGTAAATTGGAATTTTGGATGTCGAAATATTTGGAGGAAACAAGTGTGGGAACCTCCGATGTCCGAAGTCCTGAAACCTCGAAGTCCTGAAGCCCCAAAACTTCAAGGTTGGAAGGGCCACAGTGGGCTCCAACCATTAGATGTCATGTACATGTGTACCATTGATCCACCCAATGTCGTGAGTTCGGTAACTAGAAATTGATATATAGTGGTCTAGCGTTTGGTCACATCCCATGATCGCATGGGCTGGGGACTAAGAAAGGAGGTGCTATCACCTGAAAGTTACATATCTGAGTAGAGCTAAAAAGATTCATGAAGTCGAAATGTTTTCCTAAAATCAGGTTGGTTTTGAATGTGTGGAATTTGTTAAGGAAAGATGGTCTGACAAATTCTAGTTGTTTGCACGTTGTGATTGCAGAAGTTGACGAGGGCCAGAACCGGTCAAGGTTGTCGCCGAGTGCAAGGAAATGGAAGAGGCATGAATTGCCTCCAGTTCAGAGAATGAAATAAAAGGAATGGATGTCAACTTGGGATTCGAAGGATCGAACTCCAAGGGGCACAAAAAGGAGATGGATAAGGAAGGGCATATGATGAAAATCATTGAAATATTGCAGAAAGATGCCTAGGCTCGTCGAGATGATAGCAGAAAGCTAAAGAAAACTCAGGATAAACAGGGTGAATTGAAATTGAAGTTGTTGCATAGCCTGGATAGGATTGATAAGAAGTTGGAAAAAGAGAGCGAAACAAGCAAAACAGGGAGTCGCAGGACCCCTATGAGGAAAAGAAGATCGAGGAGTGTTAGCAGACATCGTCGTCTTTCCCCAAAGAATTCCAGTAAAGAAACATGTGGTAGTTCAAGCCCATCTCCTACCATAAATCATAGGATGTCTGGACTGGATGAACTGAAAGGAGAAATGAATAAGATTAAGCCTCCCACATTTGATGGAGAACACCAAAAGGAAGAAGATGTCAAGACATGGCTGCTAGACATGAGGAAGTACTTCCAATTACAGAATTATTCCTCTCATGCCGAAGGAAGAATTGTGATGTATCAACTGAAAAGAAAATTATCCATGTGGTGGGATCATCTTGTGCAAGTGAAACACATTAGAGAGAAATATATCACTTGGAAGGAATTCAAGAGGTATTTTGAGAAGAAATATTTGACTAAAATATATTATGACAGAAAGATGAAAGATTTGTTTGAAATCAAGTTGGGTAGCATGATCATTGATGAATACGAGCGAAGATTTTTGGAACTGCTGAAGTATGTTTTGTTCATCAAGGAGGAGATTGTCAAGATTCAGAGGTATCTAAGTGGATTACCACCTCTTATATTGGTGACAAGATTCAGTATGATGAGTCCCCTAAAGTCTATGGAAGAAACAATAAGAAGAGAGAAATGTTTATATGAACAATAGAGAGAAAATCCTACCTTCGAGAAGGCTTGGGAAGACAAGAAGAAGTTCAAGAAGGAACAAAGGCAGAAGGGAAACAAGCCTCCTTTTTTCAGAAATAGTCCTTAGGGACAACCATATTTTAGAGAGCCCAGAAAGGCTAAAGTGGGTGGTCAATTGACAAGGAAGACACCTATGCATTTTTGGGGTTGTAAAGGAAACCATAGGTACAGATATTTCCCCCAAAGAAATGATAAAGCGAGAATTGTGCACAATGTTTAGCAAGATGAAACAGTGGAGGACATGGGCAGTAGAATGCCAAGGATCTACACAGCCCTGGACAACAATCAAGCTAAATTTCAATCGCACATGATTGAAGTGGAAGGTATTATTAACAATCGACCACTTACTATTTTAATTGATTCAGGGGCTAGCCATAGTTCTATAGATCCTAGAGTGGTGGAAGGTTTGCGATTATCAAGAAGAAAACATGAAAAGTCTTGGTTAGTGCAGTTGGATATAGGAACCAAGAGGAAAGTCATTGAGTTGGTTAAGTCCTATCCCGTGGACATGAAAGGATTGAGTACGAAGGCTGAATTGAATAATATCCCTTTAGGCTCGTATCATTTTTTAATTGGGATGGACTAGTTGGACCAGCACCATGCCCTCCTGGACTGTCGTAACAAGGCATTTACTTGCCTGGATGAGGAGGGGAATCGAAAAACAGTCCAAGGAATTCCCAAAGTTGTAGTTGTCAAAGAAATTTCAGCATTACAGCTGAACAAATGCTACAAGAAAGGTTGTTAGTTGTTTGCAACCCATATGAAGGAAGCATCTAAGGATGAGGTATCAAATATTGGAGACCATGTGATACTAAAAGAGTTTGAAGATGTGTTTCAGGAGGTACCCGGACTACCTCCGAAGAGATATATCGATTTCTCTGTAAATTTGATGCCCGGAGAAACTCCAATGTCGAAAGATCCTTATAGAATGAGCACACCAGAGCTGAAAGAAATCCAGTTGCAACTTGAAGATATTTTGAAGAAGGGGTACATTCACCCAAGCATGTCACCTTGGGGTGCCCCAGTTCTATTCATGAAGAAGAAGGATGGAACGTTCAGGCTATGCATCAATTTCCGACAATTGAACAAAGTAACTACCAAGAACAAGTACCCTCTGCCAAGGATTGATGACCTCTTCAATCAGTTGAAGGATGCAAAGATATTTTCAAAGTTAGATCTCAGATCGGGATATCACCAGATAAGAATAAAGGATGAAGACATCAGAAAGACCACCTTTAGAACAAGGTATGTTCATTACGAATTCATAGTGGTTCTATTTGGGCTGTCGAACGCACCTATTGTTTTTATGTGCTTGATGAATGGTGTGTTCAGGGACTATCTAGACAAGTTTTTCATAGTCTTCCTGGATGACATTCTGGTGTATTCCAAGTCAGATGAAGAGCATGAACAACACCTGAGGATGTTGCTGCAAGTGCTAAGAGAGAACCAATTGTATGCCAAGTTGAGAAAATGCTCATTTTATCAGGACCAAATACATTACTTGGGGCATATTATTTCAGAAGAAGGGATCATCATGGATCTTGAGAAGTTTAAGTCCATTAGAGAATGGTCAGCACCAAGGAATGTGAAATAAGTTATATCATTTATGGGTCTAGCGGGATATTATAGAATTTTTATCACAAGGTTCTCGAGGATATCTCACCCTATCACTTATTTGCAAAGGAAGGAGAAGAAATATTTGTGGATAGAGGATTGTGAGAGAAGCTTTTAACAATTGAAGAAAATGTTAACCAGTTCTCTAATCTTGAGGATCACAGACCCAAATGAAGATTTTGTAGTATGCATCGATGCATGTAAGGAAGGGATGGGAGGAGTCCTCAACCAAAATGGATTCATAATCTTTTATGAGTCTAGGAAGCTGAAAGAGCACGAAAATAATTATGTCACTCATGATTTGGTGTTGGAAGAAATCATTCACGCTCTGAGGAAATGGAGACATTACCTGGGGAGGATATTTGAATTGAGAATAGACCACAATGGTCTGAAATACTTGTTTGACCAGCCCACCCTAAATGCCAGGCAGAGTAGGTGGCTGGAGTTTCTGTGTGATAACAACTTTGATATCAAGCATATGAAAGGGAAGGAAAACAAGGTAGATGATGCACTCAATAGAAAGGTGCACAACTTACATGCTACAACCATTAGCATGTACCAAATTGATATAAAGGGCATAATTTTGGAGGCTGCAAATACAAATTTGCAGTACAGATATTTGGTAGCAAAGATACAGGAAGACAAGATGCCACATAAAGTGGAGATTTAAAAACTAGGGGCTCACGGAATAATTCTTTACAAGAACAAAATTTACATACCTAATGTCTAGGACTTGAAATGTATAATTTTGCATGAAATGCATAATGTCCCTTATGCAAGGCACCCTGGATATAAGAAAAATGTGGCAGCAGTCAAGAGCCATTATTTCTGGCCAGGTATGAAGAAAGATATTGTTGAATGCATCGCCAGATGTATGAAGTGCCAGAAGGTTAAAGCTTAGCACATGCACCCAGCAGGGTTGCTGCAACCTTTACCCATTCCTGAGTGGAAGTGGGAAGTGGTGACAATGGATTTCATCATGGGATTGCCCAGAACAGGCAAGCAACATGATCCAACCATGGTGGTGGTGGACAATCTTACGAAATCTTCTCATTTTATTCCACTAAAGAATACTCATAAGGCAACAGATGTTGTTGATATTTTTATGAAGGAAGTGGCACGATTGCATGGAATTCCCAAGACAATTGTGTCTGACAGAGACCCGAAATTTACCTCAAATTTCTGGAAGGGGTTATTCAAGGGATTCAGAATGAATCTAAATTTCAGTACAGCCTAGCATTCTGAGTCAGATGGGTAGACAGAGTGGGTAAATCGAGTGATAGAAGACATATTGAGAATGGATGTGATGGAAAAACCATCAAAATGGGAAGACTACATGCACTTGGTAGAATTTGCCTACACCAATGGGTATCAAGCATCATTGAAGATGAGCCCATTTGAAGCACTTTATGAAAGAAAGTGCAGTACTCCAGTAAGTTGGGATAATCTAGCTGACAGAGTAGTAGTTGGCCCAGAGTTGCTCAAGGAAATGGAAGAGCAAATGCTAAAAATTAAGCAGAATTTGAAAGTTTCTGAGGACAGGTAGAAAAGTTATGCTGATAAAAACAGAACCCACATGGAGTTTAAATTAGGTGACCATGTTTTCCTAGAAGTGAAAGCTAACAGAATTTCTATAAGGCTAGGAAACTGTGCCAATTTGGCATCCAGATTTTGTGGGCCATTTTAAATCTTAGGAAGGATTAGGCCAGTTGCATATATGCTTGCATTACCTGCATCCATGACTATACATAATGTGTTTCATGTTTCATTGCTTAAGAAATATATACCTAATGCTAATCATGTTATCGATTGGAATGTGATTCAGGTGGAGCAAGAAGGTGTCATGCAAGTGCATCATGTGCGCATATTGGACAGGAAAAGAAAACAAATCCATAATCGAGCTATAGGGATTTTAAAGGTCCAGTAGACCTGGTATGGTCCAGAGGATGCGACATGGGAGCATGAGGATGCTATGCGAGCATAATACCTACATCTTTTTGAAGATTTTGAAAATCCTATGGACGATGTGTGAAAGTTGCACTAAGGACAGTGAAAAAATAAGGGGAGGGGATTGTAATATTCCAAAGGATGAGCCTTGTTGTAATCATGTTTTGTAAATCATGATTTGTAGGCTGCTAAGCCGATTTTTTATAACTTGATAGGCTTATGTGTTTATTAGGCTAAAGATCCTAAGTGTTAAAGGCTAGGAGCCTGATTTTGTACATGTAATTATGCACATTATTAATAAAAGATAAACATCTCTGCATGTGGACTGACCACGATGAATGAGTGATGGGTGACTAAGCTTCCACAAAGCCTGGGTAAGGGAGATGGGGCTGAAAGGTAAGAAAGAGGGGATAATCTTAGGGGCTTAAACCCTTGGGAATAATAATTTATTATTATTCCAAAGTACTATGTAAATGTATATTTTTTGTCCTAAGTTCCTAGAGAGGAACGCATGCCGATGGAGCACATGCAACTTCATGGGAGACATGTGTTGAACTAGGCGCATGCTTCTAAAACCATGGGAATAAGCTGTGTTGGGAGTTTTGCATTTCTCCATCCATCACCTAAGTCTGGGGGTTGGACCTTCCAATTCTCCATCCTCTGTATGAACTCATGATTGTCTATGATCGACATCTATCTGGTGTTGTTTTCAGATCCCTTACCTGGACAGTTCAAGCATGTGCCTGAGATTTCTGTGCACCCTTACTCAATCTCGAAACAATAACCGTGAGTCTATTCTGTGTTGCAGATGAAGGATTGTCTTGGTGACAGTGAAGGTGTATACTCTTGGGTTGGGACAGGCATGTGGGGAATGAGATTCTGTGAGCAGTGGGCATAAGTGACTCCTGGGAGAAAATCCTTCCTATGTAACTGGGTGTCTTCCCATTGACCTTGCCTAGCCTAGGATTCCATGCCCGGTGGAGCTTAGTCCCAGCTCGGGGGTGACCTACTTCTGAGAGTGATGAGCAACGTGGTCTAAGGATGGGAGGTTCGTGGAAGGTTTGCACGTAGTTGGTGAATTACATCTAGTTTTAAAGATAAGTATATGCATGTGTTTAAATTCAACTTTTAAATGCATGTCTATGATGCTTGCAATATTATCATGTATTTCGTTGCAATGATGTTTACTATTGTGCATATGAATTATTGTTAATGTCATGCATTATGTATGCTAGCAGTAATTATGTGCTTACGTTATGTTAATGTATTGAATTTATTTAAATGCATGTTATATAAGTGTTATTCCATAGTAGCATTACTCCTGACGTGGGTTTACAACTCGGAGGATGTTACAGTATGGTATCAAAGCTCTAAAGGGATAAAGTCATAAGTGTTGGTAGAATTTCCTACCCTCTGGAGGGCCAGGGATGTTACATTTTGGTATCAGAGCCAAGGCTTTCAAAGATGATCCTAGATGGGCCAGATAAGGGGCCATTGGAACCAAGGTTTCAGGTAGAAATTGTGTTTGGAGGGACTAATTTCAAACCTTAGATTATTTCTGAGTGCCAAGGGGTTGATTGGTCATGTTACAAAACTATATTCGGTGTGGTATTTGGTTGGAGAGAGAGAGAGAGAGCACAACGTATGAAGTGTTGGAGCCGTTGGATCTAGTCAAGAGGAAAGGAGATCCCTCATGACCGTCAGATGTGGAGAAGGTGCAGGAGAGTTATCCTGGAAACCTTTATGGGATTCGACTATCAGGAAAAGAAAGATGTGTTGAGGCATGAACTCCCGATTCCCGAAACTCCGAAGTCCCGAAAAGATATAAACCATAGATCGCAAGGAAATATCTTGATCGTAGGTTCAGGCGAAGGAGCAGATCGTGATTTCGGCTATCAGGAAAAAAAAGATGTGTTAATGCACGAATTCCCGATGCCCAAAACTCTGAAGTCCCGAAATGATCTCCATCGCAAATCGGAGGAATAAAACTTGATCGTTGGATCAAGCAGAAAGTAAATCGCAATTTCGTGATTTTGACTATCGGAAAAAGCGAGATGTGCGAACGCACAAATTATGTCTGGAGGGACTAATTTTGAACATTATATTATTTCTGAGTGCTAAGGGGTTGCTTGGTAGTCTTACAAAACTGCAATCAGTGTGGTATTTGGCTAGAGAGAGAGAGATCACAACGCACGAATTTTTGGAGTCGTTGGATCTTGTCGGGAGGAAAGGAGATCCCTTGAGACCGTCAGATCTGAAGAAGGTGCAGGAGAGTTATCTTGGAAACCTTTCGGGGATTCAACCATCGGGAAAAGTGATATGTGCTGAGGCACGAACTCCTGATGCCCGAAAATCTGAAGTTCGGAAAAGATATACACTGTAGATCACAAGGAAAGAGCTTGATCGTAGGTTCAAGCGAAGTAGCAGATCGTAATTTCAGCTATAGGGAAAAGAAAGATGTGTTGATGCACGAACTCCCGATACCCGAAACTCCAAAGTCCTATAATGATCTACACCATAGATCAGAGGAATAAAACTTGATCATTGGAACAAGTGGAAAGTAAGTCACAATTTTGTGATTTTGGCTATTGGAAAAAGAGAGATGTGGGGA
This sequence comes from Picea sitchensis, assembly GCA_010110895.2. NCBI lineage: Eukaryota > Viridiplantae > Streptophyta > Pinopsida > Pinales > Pinaceae > Picea > Picea sitchensis. Next base: position 18,944 of record SNQJ01S0105106.1, read on the forward strand.
TGCACAAACTCCCGAAACTTGAAATCCTGAAAATAAAAGTGAATGTGGTAGGACCCGGTGATGTCGTTGAAGGTGACGTGGACCCTCCTAAGCGTGCCACATGCCACCGTGGCTGTTGGAAACAACTGTGTGACATGGGCCCGAAGGGGATAAAGTAAATCAGAATTTCGGATGTCATAATATTTGGAGGAAACAAATGTGTGAACCTCCGAGGTTCGAAGTCTCGAAACCCCGAAGTCTCGAAGCCCTGAATCCCCGAAATTTTGATGAGGGAAGGACCATAGTGGGTTCCAACCATTGGATGTCATGTACATGTGGACCATTGATCCACCTGATGTCATGAGTTTGGTAACCAGAACTCGAGAGATAATGGTCTAGTGTTTGGTCACATCCCATGATCGCATGGGCTAGGGACTAAGAAAGAGGGGGCTATCGCCCAAAAGTTACAGAGCTAAGAAGAGCTCAAAATATTCATGAATTCGAAATGTTTTCCTAGAATCGGGTTGGTTTTGAATGTGTGGAATTTTTTAAGGAAATATGGCCTGACAAATTCTGGTTGTCTGCACGTTGTGATTGCAGAAGTTGAGAAGGGCCAGAACCGGTCAGAGTTGCCACTGAGTGCAAAGAAATGGAAGAGGCATGAATTTCCTCCAATTCAGAGAACGAAAGAAAAGGAATGGATGTCAACTTGGGATTCAAAGGATCAAACTCTAATGGGCACGGAAAGGATATGGATAAGGAAGCGAAAATGATGAAAATCATTAAAAGATTGCAGAAAGATATCCAGGATTGTCGAGATGATAGTAGAAGGATCAACAAAAATCAGGATAAACAGGGTGAATTCAAATTAAAGTTGTTGCAGATCCTGGATAGGATGGAAAAGAAATTGAAAAAGAGAGTGAAACAAGAAAAATAGGGATTCGCGGTACCCTTGAGAGGAAAAGAAGATTGAGGAGTGTTAGTGGACATCAGCATCTCTCCCCAAAGCATTCCAGTAAAGAAACACGCGGTAGTTCAAGCCCATATCCTACCATAAAGCATAGGAGTTCTGGAGTGGATGAACTGAAAGGAGAAATGAATAAGATTAAGCCTCCCACATTTGATGGAGAACACCAGAAGGAAGAAGATGCCAAGACATGGATTCTAGGCATGAGGAAGTACTTCTAATTGCAGAATTATTCCTCTCATGCTGAAGGAAGAATTGTGATGTATCAACTGAAAGAAAAATCATCCATGTGGTTGGATCAACTTTTGCAAGTGTAGCACATTAGAGAGAAAGATATCACTTGGAAGGAATTCAAGAGGTATTTCGAGAATAGATATTTGACTAAAAGATATTATGAAAGAAAGATGAAAGAGTTCTTTGAACTCAAGCTAGGCAGCATGACCATTGATGAATATGAGCAAAGATTTTTGGAACTGCTGAAGTATGTTTCGTTCATCAAGGAGGAGACTGTCAAGCTTCAGAGGAATATAAGTGTATTACCACCTTCTATTGGTGACAAGATTCATTATGATGACCCTAAGTCTATGGAAGAAACAATAAGAAGAGAGAAATTTTTATATGAACAACAGAGAGAAAATCCTACCTTCCAAAAGGCTTGGAAAGATAAGAAGAAGTTCACGAAGGAACAGAGGCAGAAGGGAAACAAGCCTCCCTTTTTCAGAAACAGTCCTTAGGAACAACCATATTTTAGAAAGCCCAGAAAGGTTGAAGTGGGTGGTCAATTTCCAAGGTAGACACCTATGGAGTGTTGGGGTTGTAAAGGAAACCATAGGTACAGAGATTTCCCCCACATAAATGATAAAGCGAGAGTCGTCCACAATGTTCATCACGCTGAAAAAGTGGAGGACATGGGAAATATAATGCCAAGGATCTACGCAGCCTTGGACAACATGCAAGCTAAATTTCAATCGGACATGATTGAAGTGGAAGGTATGATTAACAACCGACCACTTACTATTTTAATTGATTCAGGGGCTAGCCATAGTTATATAGATCCTAGAGTGGTGGAAGGTTTGCATTTATCAAGAATCAAACATGAAAAGTATTGGTTAGTGTAGTTGGCTACAAGAACCAAGAGGAAAGTCACTAAGTTGGTTAAGTCTTGTCCTTTGGACATGAAAGGATTGAGCACAAAGGCTGAATTGAATATTCCACCTTTAGGCTCTTATGGCTGTTTAACTGGGATGGACTGGTTGGACCAGAACCATGCCCTCCTAGACTGTCGTAACAAGGAATTTACTTTCCTAGATGAGGAGGGGAATCAAAAAACAATCCAAGGAATTCCCAGAGTTGTAGTTGTCAGAGAAATTTCAGCATTACAGCTGAAGAAATGCTACAGGAAAAGTTGTCAGTTGTTTGCAACCCATATGGAGGAAGAATATAAGGATGAGGTATAAAATATTGGAGACCATGCATTACTAAAAGAGTTTGAATATGTATTTCAGGAGGTACCCGAACTACCTTCTAAGAGCAATATCAATTTCTCTATAAATTTGATGCCTGGAGCAACTCCAATGTCAACAGCTCCTTATAGAATGAGCACACCAGAGCTAAAATAACTTCAGTTGCAGCTTGAAGAGATTCTAAGGAATGGGTACATTCACCCAAGCATGTTGCCTTGGGGTGTCTCAGTTCTATTCATGAAGAAGAAGGATGGAACGGTGAGGGTGTGCATCGATTTCTGGCGATTGAACAAATTAACCGTCAAGAACAAGTACCCTCTACCAAAGATTGATGACCTCTTCAACCAGTTGAAGGATGCGAAGATATTTTCGAAGATAGATCTCAGATCGAGATATCACCAGGTAATAATAAAGGATGAAGACATCAGGAAGACCGCCTTTAGAATAAGATATGGTCATTACGAGTTCACAGTGGTGTCATTTGGGCTGTTGAATGCACCTATTGTTTTTATGTGCTTGATGAATGGCGTGCTCAGGGACTATCTAGATAATTTTTTCATAGTCTTCCTGAATGAAATTTTGGTGTATTCAAAGTCAGAGGAAGAGCATGAACAAAACCTGAGGATGGTGCTACAAGTGCTAAGAGAGAACCAAATGTATTCTAAGTTGAGAAAATGCTCATTTTATTAGGAACAAATCCATTACTTGGGGCATATTATTTCAGAAGAAGGGATCGTCGTTGATATTGAGAAGGTTGAGGCCATCAGAGAATGGTCAACGCCAGGGAATGTGGCATAAGTTAGATCCTTTATGGGTCTAGCAGGCTATTACAGAAGTTTTATCCCAGGGTTCTCGAGGATAGCTCACCCTATCACTTCTTTGCAAAGGAAGGAGAAGAAGTTTTTGTGGACAGAGGATTATGAGAGAAGCTTCCAACAATTGAAGCAACTGTTCACTAGTGCTCCAATCCTGAGGATCGCAGACCCAAATGTATATGTTTTTTCCTAAATGTATAATGTGTAAATGTATATGTTTTGTCCTAAGTTCTTGGAGATGAACGCATGTTGATGGAGCACATGTAGCTTCATGGGTGACATGTGTCGACCCAGGCGCATCCAATTAAAACCATTGGAATAAGATGTGTTGGGAGTTCTACATTTCTCCAGCCATCACCTGAGTTCGGGGGTTGGACCTTCCAATTCGCCATCCTCTGTCCGAACTCATGATTGTCCATGATTGACCTCTGTTTGGTGTTGTTTTTAGATCCCTTACCTGGACAGTTCAAGCTTGTGTGTGAGATCTCTATGCACCCTTACACAATCCCGAAACCATAATCGTGAGTCTGTTTCATGTTGCATGATTGAGAAACCTGAATTTGTCTAGGTTGTTTTGTGTTATTCCAGTGGGTTGTTGTGGCAGTGTAGTTCCTTACCGTGTGAGGTTATTTCCATTGAATGTTCATTGATGAGCCTTTCTTTTGTGTCCTCACTGTGCTGGAATTGGTCACAAGAACAGGTTTCCAAACCTATGAGAAACTCTCTTCAGGTTAGAGATTTTGCTGAGGAAGTAAGAACTTATGGAAGGGGTCCTATAGCTACAACAGAACTCTGAGACTTCTGGTCCGGTCTGTTGCTGAAGCCCAAGGCAAGGTAGGTTAGTAGTCGAAGGAATGTGTAGGTGACAATGAAGGTGTATACTCCTCGGGTGGGACATGCATGTGGGGAATGAGATTCTGTGAGAAGTGGGCATAAGTGACTCATGGGAGAAAATCCTTCCTCTGTAACTGGGTGTCTTCCTATTGACCTTTCTTAGCCTAGGATTCCCTGCCCAGTGGAGCTTAGTCCTAGCTCGGGGGTGACCTACTGCTGAGAGTGATGAGTAGCATGATATAAGCCTGGGAGGTTCGTGGAAGGTCTTCACGCACTTGGTGAGTTACATATAGTTTCAAAGATAAGTATATGCATGTGTTTAAATTCAACTTTTAAATGTATGTCTGTGATGCTTACAATATTATCATGTATTCCATTACGATGATGTTTATTGTTGTGCATATGAATTATTGTTAATGCCATGGATTATGTATGCTAGCAATAATTATGTGCTTAATCTGTGTTAATGTATTGAATTTATTTAAATGCATGTTATATAAGTGTTATTCCGCAGTAGCATTACTCCTGACGTGGGTTGACAGCCTGGAGGATGTTACAGTATGGTATCAAATCTTTAAAGGGATAAAGTCATAAGTGTTGGTAGCATTTCCCGACCTTTGGAGGGTCGGGGATGTTATATTACTTTTTACTTTTTCCTCCCACTTCATGATCAAATGACCATGAAAGATATTACCCGATATCTATCTACGGTTCTCGGGATTTCGGCACTTCGTGCTTCATTGTTTTTTTTCTTTACACCTCTTATAATGCCTGGAGTTTTACTGGATGAAGTGGTCATAAAATGATGTTGAGGACTTACTTCCCATTGAAATATCCTCCTTATGATATCCTTCCACTCTCTTAATCCAACAAATATGACTTAATCAAGTGTTGATATGGACGGCCCTTATTTATTCCGAGGCTTCGGCACTCTGAGACTCCGAGATATTACAACTCTAAATTTCTTCAACTCCCTGGAGTTTTACCCGTCGAAGTGATTACTCCATCCTTCCACTACTTGATCTAATGGTTGAGAAATGATTCAAAGGTATATTAGATCGAGTTTTTGCATGATTTCGTTACTCCAGGACTCCAGGATATTTTGGCTTACCATGTTCTTCCACTATACTCAATCGGAAGGCTGAGAATTATCTTGAAGTTCCTCATTGATCCAATGGTTATCAGGATTTCAAGGCTTTGACACTCTGGGATATTACAACTCTAAATTCATTCAAATCCCTAGAGTCATACCTATTGAAGTGCTTACGCCATCCTTCCACTTCTTGATCTAACGGGTGAGAAAAGTTCTGAAGGGATCTTAGATCCACAGTCTACGTGATTTTGTTACTCTAGGACTCCAGGATATTGTGGCTTACCATGTTCTTCCACTATACTCAATTGGAAGGCCGATAATTCTCTTAAATTTCCTCCTTGATCCAATGGTTGTCAAGATTTTTGGGCTTTGACACTCTGGGATATTACAACTCTAGTACATTAAATAAATTGTGGAAATAATTGATTTAGAATTCTGAAATTAATGACTTATGTATTGATCTGATTATGTATCCAAACTAGAAATATATATGATATAAAATACATATCAGTAACGATAATCTAGGAACAAATAGAAGGACATATAGCCAAGTGAACATGGTTATCTTTTTCTTGTGGCATTTATGTAGCTTAATACTAGGAATGACAATTATATATAGTTTAACTCATCATTGTATATTTTTGTAGTTTTACAATAATTTTCCCATGGTCTACTTTAGATACTCATTTTTACTCAACAAAACTAAGGTTATTACTAACAATATATTATTTTCCTCTTTTAATACATAAATTTCCAAATATTCCATGGTTGTAAGGTATTTAGGGACTATACAACAATTGTAGGGAAATTTCCATAGTCTAAATTTCCACCTAATCCTTCTTTACTTGCATCTACACAAACTGTAAAATATTTATAAGGGTTAGCCACTTTAAGAATTGGTGGTGTAGTTAGTAACCCTTTTAATTTATCAAAATTGTCCTAGCATTTTTTAGACCAAATAAATTGTGTTCCCTTTTTCTACAAAGATGTAATAGGATAAGTGATCTTGGAAAATCCTTCAATAAACCTCTGGTAATAACTGGTGATCCCCATGAATGATCATATGTCTGCTACATCTTTATGTATAGTCCATTCCATAATTTCTTTAATCTTTTCAAGGTCTATTGCAATACCATCTTTTGATATCACATGCCCCGGATATTGTATCTTTCTTTGAAAAAAATCACATTTATCGAACTTAGCATATAATTTATGCTCTCTTAGAGTCTATAATACTATTTTCAAGTGTTGTTCTTGTTCTTCTTCAAACTTTGAATAGATTAATATATATCATAAATAAATATCAATATGAATTTGTCCAAGTACTGGTTGAGTATATTGTTCATCAAATACATAAAAGTTGTTGGTTTGTTAGTAATTCCAAATGGGGTGACTACAAATTCATAATATTCATAACGTGTCCTAAAGTTGTTTTATTTATGTCTTCATCTTTTTTTCTGATTTGATGATAACTAGATATTAAGTCTAGTTTAGCGAATATTTTTGCTCCTCCAACCTGATCAAATAAATCATTAATCATAGGTAGAGGGTACATGTTTTTAATCTTCATTTTATTTAATTGACGATAGTCAATACATAATATTAGTGTTCCATCTTTCTTTTTGACAAATAATACTGGTGATACCCATGGAGAGACACGTGTTATGATGTATCCTTTATCTAACTGTTCCTATAGTTGAATTTTTAATTTTGTTAACTCAGGGGCACTCATCTTGTAAGGTGCCTTTGGCACCGATGCAGATCCAAGTAGTATATCAATAGAGAAATTTATTTCTCTCCTTGGAGGTAATTCCAGTATTTCTTCCATGAATACATCCTCGAATCCCCAAAGAACCGCAAGTTCTTCTAAACTTGGTTTGCTTTCTTTCTCTAGCAGATTTGTCACTTGGATAGCATATATTTTCAGCCTTTACTAATGCACTTTTTAAATTTCATTGTTGATATTTGCCTAACATAAATTGTTTTACTAATTCCTTGAATTTTTCATTATAGTTCGTTTCCATCTTTGTATACAAATGATTTTTCATAATAGTTCAGTATAAATCTATGCTTTTCTAACTAGTCCATTCCGATAAGAATGTCATATGATCCCAAAGGTAGTACATTCAAGTTTATTTTTGTATCCTAAACACTTATATTCAGTTCACAATCAGGAATGAGTTTTGTTATCTTTCTTTTTGTGCCTGTTGTTAATTATACTAACCATGATTTAGTATTCTTTAATTTCTTCAACTTTTTTGAGTCTACTAAAGTTGGGGTAACATAAATTAAACTAGCTCCCGGGTCAATTAAAATAGATACTTTGATGTTATGAATTTTACCTTCAATCTCCACAATAGTGAATTGATGATATGCTTTCCTGCCATCCAAAGCTACATTCAACTGTTGAAGCTTCTTGTATATTCGGAATAGTCTTATTTGCAACATTCCTATAGGGACAGTTTCTCAACAAATGTGTTTCTCCACATCCCCAACATTTCAAGGGTTCTCTTGGATTATCATTTGTTTTCTTGAATCCCATATTATCTTACTTGCTTCCTTGTACGTGTGGTGAGTTTCTGTAGGATTTGTTTTCTTGATGTCCTTTAGGAATGTTTTGAAAAGGTGAAGGCTTGAAACCCTTTTTCCTTTGATTTATCTTATCTTGCTTCTTTTCTCTCCATGCTTTTGGATTTTTAGAATGTTGTTTGTATTGATCGTAGTAGATTATTTCTTTTCGCAGTACTTCATTCAACGTTTTTGGGTTATAGAACTCTATTATTTCCTTGTATGACTAAGGTAAACAAATTAGAAACCTTTGAACTTTTACCTTTTCATCTTTTATATAAGGCAAAGATATCAACAATTCCAAAAAATTACTAATTAGATCCTCCATGGACATTTGGCCTAATTTCAGTTCATAGAACTCTTTGGTTTTTCTCTCATAATAACTTTCAGATAAATATTTTTTCTTAAAGTAGTTCTTAAAATATGTTCATTCCATCTTCTTTTCCTTTAGTCCTTTGGCTAGTTTTAAGTATTTTCACCATATATTGGCTTTACGTTTCATATTGTAGATAGCCATCCTTACTTTCATATTACTAGAGTAATTGTAAATATGGAAGTATTTTTTTATGTCGAGTAACCAAGATTATCCTTCTTCATTGATTCTAGACTTGCCATCAAATGTTGAAGGTTTGATTTTCTTGAATTCACCATCTAAATGGTCCATCTGTTTTATTTTTCTTACTATTGATGCTCTATTTTTCATCATATGTGTGTCATTAGAAAATATGTTTGCTTTTCCTGTTAGATGGCTATAATCCTTTGAGGAGTTTTTACTAACTTCCTCGTCCACTTAATTATTCTTTGGGCTCTTTTTTTTTTCTATGCTTCGTAACAACATCTCATTTATTTCCTATTGATGTTCACGTGCTTTCTTTAGTTTTTCGTTATCAGCTTTGAATATTTGTAATTCCACAATAAGGTTCCTCATTGTTTCTAAAACTTGAGTTGTGGAACTAACTTTGTTGTGATGTTATGTGTTTCTAAGAGGTTCTTGATTATTAATACCTTCAGGTCTTCCTTCTTCTCCATTTTGTGGTGACAAAGTTACACAAATTTTGACACGATCTGTTTGTAACAATGAAAAGAATTTTGTTTGTTAGACTTATTATAAATTTTTATTTAACATAATATTGTATGGTGTTCCCTTAGGCCTAAGTGTTGTAACCAATATCTCTGATACCATATGTAAAATACCCCAAATTACTAAAAAAAAAAATTGTTGAAGGTAATAAAGCTTACTCTTATTGTCATCGTGAACACAGATCTGATAATTTTAAAGAACCTTTTATTTAAAAAATTGACCACGGTCATTACTTTGATAAACCTTAATAAAAAATTCCTCTAAGACTAAATCACTATGTTTATATTTATCTTCACAACCCTCTATATATATAATCTTCCTTCCATTACACTTCTTTGTTTATACAGTATTCCAATTAGGTAATAATTTGAACCATTTCATATTTTGACAATGAACCATTGCACCACTTCTTTTAATTTTAACAATAATACTGATAATAGTTTATTTAACTTAACGACTTCAAATCCTTTGTATTTTATCCCTTCATGTGCAAACAAGATCTGGTAGCAGAAATGGAATGGTTGTGTGCCAATATTATCAAATTGTTCCACATATCCTTTAAATTGTTACAGAAATCAAATTCTACACCAGCGCTTTCTTCCACCCACTTTTTCCAAATGACTGCGGGATAAAAACCACGATCTTATCCACTTCAGCACCACTCTTAGCGCCTTTCTTTCTCCCTTATTCTTTTACATAGGACATTATTTAAATGTTGGCAGTATTATTTACTTCTAGACCCTTTTTTCCCCTAATCAACTCATTTACCTTATCACGTGACCCGACGCTAGAAAGATATCCTTCAAACTTCGGCCTTTGGGATATTCTCCCTTTTCAATGTTCCATCTCTCCCAGAGTTTGACCTGTTGAAGTGGTCATAAAGTGTAGGCGACCAGTGGCTTTGGGTTAACATTCTTTCTTACTCCATCCTCCCACTTATTTATCGAATGGCCAAGAAAGATATTACCTGATCTGGATCTACGGTTCTCAAGATTTCATCACTTCATGCTTCATTGTTTTTCTTCTTTACACCTTTTAGAACACCCACATTTTTACCGGACGAAGTGGTCATAAAATAACGTTGACTACTTACTATCCATTGACATCTCCCCCTTGTGCTATCCTTACACTCACTTAATACAATGGATATTACTTAATCAAGTGTTGATATGGATGGTCCTTATTTATTAAGGGGCTTTGACACTCCGGGACTTCGGGATATTACAACTCTAAAGTTATTCAACTCCCCAATTTTTGTTAAGCCCTAATATTGGCTCATTACCCCTTAATTGGGGCATATTATATTAGTAATCTTATTTTATTTATGTCGACTTTAGGCCATTAGTTGTAATTATACCTCCTAGTCTCCTATATATACCAAGGAGACATTTTCATTTTGAATCATCTTGTACTTGAACATTTAAGTGGGGTAAAAAGAGGTTGTCCCCTCGAAGAGGCTTATTATTTGAAATTATCTCTTTTTCAAGGATCTGAGTACTTTTTCTAAGGTTTTTCTATGCTATATTGATATTTGGTTCTTAACATATGGTATCAGAGCTCAAGGTCTTGGGATTTCGCTGCTACATCTGAGACACCTTGGAATTTTCACTATAACTTGTTTTCTACAACGTTTCAGAAGGAACGAATTGGAGGATATTTAGTATATGGATCAAGGTATGTTGGGTTAACAATTCATCTCCTGAGGCCTTATACACTCGAAGATATAGCCTGTACAAGATAGCATTCTGGAATCATCATGAACTGAATCATTGTGTAATTTTCGCTATAAACATTTTATGTAACGTTTCAGACCCTGAACTCCAGAGGCTATTCACAGAAATTAGTAAGGTATCTATTGTAAAACTTTCATCTTATGGGTCATCTTAAATTTGTAGATACACCATGTGTAAGATAGGGTACCCGACTAGTCCTATTGACTAGTCTCAAGAAGGTGTTCCAGGTAAAACAATCATAAATGCTTCCTAGAGTATCCAAATTGAGTGGGACTAGTTTCATTCTATCATGGACAGTCTGTAGTATTTCTGGTGCAGGTTTAAAAATGTAATATCAATTATTTTGTGTGGGGCACACTATACAAGTGAGATCTCCTAGAAAGGACAAAAATCGACAAGTTGTGGGGAAGTTACCATAAATTCCACTTGGAACATCCAATTATGATTAGACCTATGGCATCGCAGAGAAGAAATATCAGAGAACTACATACAAGAAATTTTCATACCTAGAAGGGATGAAACTTGGGATATATAACAGAATAAGATTGTCTAGCAGAATCACCTCAAAATCAAGGTTCAAAAGTGATACTTGGCCAACATGCCACCCAAAAAGGGAACTTCTACACCAAATAAGCCTCCAGAAAATCCTACTTGGACTCTTGATGAAGGTGAAGAAATGTGTAGGGA